>NW_019773756.1:0-19104 GCF_001039355.2 Lingula anatina
ACATGAAATGGAGGTGGGCAGGACATGTCAAAAGAATGAAGGACAATAGGTGGACAATCAGGCTTACAGAATGGACCCCAAGGTATGGACAAAGAAAAAGAGGAAGGCCGGTCAAACGATGGAGGGATGAATTAGATGACTACTGGAAGTCTTGGAAGAAGAAACCTTGGCCAAACTGGAAATCTGAGGCTCAGAATAGGAAACAATGGAAAAAGCATGCTGAGGCCTTTGTCCAACAGTGGAACACTATAGGCTCTAAATGATGATGATGATGATGATGATGATGAAAGTCTTGTCATTTCCTAAACAATATCAAGAAGTTGGGGAAAGGCAAGTTGATTAAATGAAAAAAGGATAAATATTGAGAACATGGGACACAGAAAAATATCAGATGTTACTGAATAAGTTTATCAGGCATTTTGAATATAACTTGACTAAGGTAAGATTTATATAGAGTTCTCAAAACAGTAAGCCTAGAACTGTGTTATAATTCAGTATGACTGTGTAAATTAAAGCCCCACACGTTATATATGTATTTGAAATCTAAACATAAGAAATTTCACTAATCAAATCGATACTTTTGTTGTTAAATATGCTTACTTTTTGTTTTAATGCAACAAAGTTTCATCACCAAAAAAATGAAAATCACATTGACAGTCTTTTCAAAATATTTAGAGCTACCCTGTACATGTAGCAATAAAATTGAAAGCTTATTGAAAGCTTGTATGTAGTATATCACTGACATAGAAACTAATTTTACATATTTCCTAAATATGCATTGAAATGCTACTTTTGTTAACCTGAAAGATTATGCAGATTTGAAGTGAAGTTTATGAAAATATGACCACTTGATATTCAGTAGGCTTCACTAAATTTATTTGAAGACATTGATTTATTTAAAGAAGACTGACTAAGGAATGATTTATGGTACAGGTAAAACTGGGCCAGGTCTACCAAGAGGCAATATTTTATGATGTAAGATGTCTGGACCATTCACAGACAGCATTTCTAGTGCTTATATTTAAATATCTGCTTCAAAATTGTTGCAAAAATTTTGCCCTGTGTAAGTAGAATTCTGTAGAGCAGGATATTATTAACAAGACCCTGAGCCTACCCCAGCACTGGCAGGAAAAACTGCACCTCATTTTGTAACCAGTTTTGAAAATAAAATGTGAAATGTTTCAAATACAAGAAGTCTAGAAAAAGACAAGAGAACAAGCATTCTATATTTTTTCTATACAAGTGGAAGCAGTGTTTAATTTAATCATGATGCTAATGACATTATTTTAAACATATAAAATTAAGTTGATGTGTTTAGGTCTGGACTTTCAGACCTCTTTTACATTGATTTTATATGATATTTCAGGAGTTCGTCAACTTCAGCCAGGTGTACCAGGTATGATCTCCCAGGTCCAGGTAGAGGCCACCTTCCCTGATGGAACTAAACTGGTACGATAAAAAACATTTGATTTGGTTCAATTTGATTGTAATTATTGCTTGTTACTGTTTTAAATATCTTAGTAATTATATTTTTGTGTAACTAGTGGTGTGCTAATACTGTAAAATGAATATTATGCTTCACCAGTGGTTGGAATTATACCGTTTGTGATATGGTTTATTTTTATCTCTTCAGATTACAATCCATGCCCCAATCTGCAGACAGGATGGAGACCTGGAGCTGGCTCTGTACGGCAGCTTTCTACCAGTGCCCAGCCTGGACAAGTTTACCACACAAGAAGATGAGGTGTGATTTGTCTGAACATTAGTTTGGTTGCTTTAAATTGAGTTGAACAGACTCCTGGATATAAGGTCCCAATGAACCAACTAGGTTTCTAAAGCACCCTGTACATGGTGAGCAATTGGCGCGCGCCACTTGCGCTGCGCCAGATGCTCGCGCTCCTCAGCTCCCCGCAAACGATGCGCTCTTTGCTCAGCAGAGATGCCTCCCGGCCTGCCCCTATCGGACGCACCGCGAACTGTGGGATCATGTGATTAAGGAAACATTACATATTAATTTTTTTTTTTTGAAAGTAATGGCAAATGGTGACCACGTTAATCAATCAGACTAACCATAACTGTGAACATTTTTGTGTACTTGTTGCTGGAGGCTGCCATTTTTCTTTGTTTTGGGCTACCGGCACATGCCCATTGTTGGCATGGCGTGAGCAATTGGCGCTTGCACCCCGCACACGCTGAGACATTTGCCTCAAGAGACCAAAAATTTCAAACTCGTGAGATATTTTGCTCAGCCGCGCGAGAGGCAAAAATCTCACCAAAATACCCCTGCACACGATGAGAAAACGGCGCAGCGCAAGTGGCGCGTGCCAAATGCTCACCGTGTGCAGGCCCCTTAAAGGAAGATAAGAACCTGATGCTGGGCAAATACAAAGACAGAAGGAATTTCATTTAGGTTGGCTTCTTTTTGGACTGAGGCAGGCTGTTTTTAGTTGATTTTATTCACTGTGCTTATTTCCAAAGTAAAACCTCCATGCCTTGTTAACTTAGAGACCATTCCCACAGATATTTAGATTGATCTATCCTCCTGGGCAGTCTCACTAGATTGCTGTCAGCTTAACCAGCTTAAATGTCTGTCCCGTCTACTTAAAGCTGTAAGGGTGTAATTAACTTTCGTGCACGCTTGGCTCCGGGAAGCTGACAGCAATTTAGCGTGAACCCCTATGGAGTTGGGTCGATCCAGATGGATCGATCTAAATCTGTGGGAGCCCAGTCTTATATACAGCCAGACATAAGACAATGACTGTTTACAATCTTGTAGGTTGTCAATGCAAAGACTGATGCACCCATGACAGTGATTCCAGGGGAAGTTCTGGCTGAAAGTGAGGCTGTGGTCATTAACTCTGGCCGCAGACAGACCTCGCTGACCGTGACCAGCTTGTGTGATAGACCAATACAGGTGAGAAGACAAGGGTTTATAACACTCGGGTAGTTGAGGGGTTCAAAAACACAACTAGATTTTTCCAAAGTTTTCATTTTTTCAGCTTCTACTTATAGAAATGTCACATTGTGTGTATACTTTCAGATTGGCAGCCATTACCACTTTCTGGAGGCCAGCAAGTACCTGCGCTTTGATAGGGAGGCTGCATACGGGATGAGACTGGTCAGTTACTAGTAGTACATATAGTATTTATTTCTGTGCATGTGTGGCAGCATTAACAACAAAAAGTAAGGCCCAATCAAGAAGCACATAAACCTATACAGACTTTATTACACATTCCTGCTGATAAATAAATTATACATATAATACTGAGAATATGCTTTGTACACAGGTGCCCCTCTCTTTCCTTGAAAATGATGATGCTAGTCCCTTTCATTGGCAGTACCTCCATTTTCTGCTGTCACAGTTACACTGTACCTTTGGGTCAACATTGTACCTGGAACAGTGAACCCTTCAGTTAATAATGTAAGAACATATAACCTGTATGGAATATTATCTCAGTGGTCACCTCGCACTGACTCCATTAGGTTGTAAAAATGACAGCAATTCTAATGCTCATGTTGTCAGAACAGAGCTTTTCTACAAGACAACAGTTTAAGTTGAATTTTCATTTTTTGTTGTTCAGAATATTGCAGCTGGCACTGCCATAAGGTTTGAACCAGGGGAAAGTAAAGATGTCTGCCTGGTAGAAATTGCTGGAAACAGGTGAGTGAATTGAGTGAACAGATGACCGCTTCATTCACAGGGAGGACTTGAAGAAATTCTAATCTCAAACCAGGGTCAAGTTGTGCATAAACTTCTCTCAGGTGTCCAGTTCACAGCTCCTGTCCAACCAAGAAAAGAACAAATAACAATTTATATAGCATTATTTTGTTTATTACCCAAATGTACTGATAAAAAATAACCATTACATTGCTTATAGCAAGAATGCATGCATGACTAAGGGCCCATTCAGATTCATACATCATACTAGCTGGGTCAGTCTTACTCTGCAGGGATTCTTGCTTTAGTGCAATCAGTGGAATCAGCTTCATCAGCACACAATAGTTAATCACCCATGCTGTTCGAGTATGTGTGTCAGACAATTAAGCTGATTTCACTGATTGCACTTGAGCGAGAATCCACTGCAGAGTTGGACCGACCCAGCTAGTAGGATGTGCGAATCTGAATGCATTAAAAATTATTTCCTCCATGTGTGAGCTTTCAAATTGACCATCAACAGATTTAAATCGCAGATGCACTGTGGAGCTATATGTAACAATAAGCTAGTGTGTGGTAATACTGTATGTTTTCACTATATCAGGGTGGTGAGAGGAGGTAATGGTTTAGGTAGTGGTCTTGTGGAGCCAGAGAACATACCAGAGGTGATGGAGAGAGTTCACTCACAAGGATTTAATCATGTAGATCAGGTGAGTCAGAAATGCTTATATGAAAGGTAAAGAAACTTGCTTGTCATATAAGCTGTGCAGTTCATAGGGGAGGTGTGTTTTCATGTGAAGATGAAAATAAAATGTGATCCTTTGCGTCCTATTTATTTGGATATATAAGGCAGTTATATACCAAAAAAATAAATAAATAAATAAATAAATAAATAAATAAAAGAATTTCCCCAGAAACTGTGTACTATCAGATGAACACCAAGGCATATCTTACTCAAGGCAGTTGAGAAAATAAATATCAAAATAGATTTTCTAGATCAGTTGTGTAAAAAAGAATGCAGCATCTTTTCCCATCTCGATTAGTCACCATTTCTCTGCTACAAGTGGTGTTCATCCTGCAAACTCTGATTGGCTAGAAGCATAGGGACAGATTCTCCAGATGTTTCTTTATTATGGGTTGAAGAGCTATGTTTGTAATGGAGATTTGCTTTTGTACTATTTTTCTTTTTTATTTTCAGTTCACCTTAAATGCTAAGAAAGGTTTAATTGCTCTTCATGTTCTCTATACATGATACAAAGCATCAAGTTTATGATATGTTTCATTTCTGCACATTTCAATAAGACCTTTAAGATGATACCATGTATTAAAATAAGCCATTCATTGTAGCCAAGTGCCAAGAAAAGCAAGGTGCCCCCTGCAGAAGGTTCCACAGTTTCCATTCCAAGGCAACTCTACACTGCCATATATGGCCCAACTCGCGGGGACAAGGTAACCGGTTATGTTTTATGAAGTGATCATTCAAATGACAGATATTTATTAAATGAAAGTTATGTAAATCTCTTTTTTAAGTTTTAATAGGAATTTAAAATATGTCATACAGATTTTCAGATGATTAGTCGTAAGATTAATAATAATGTCAGGTTTCTATTAATTTTAACATGTATTTTTTCATATTAATTAAACAGTAAATGGATTATTGATTGCTTTGTGCGTTAAATACTTGATTTTGACTTTTATTCAAAAACCTTTTAATAGGTTCGCTTAGGGGACACTAGCCTAATTGTAGAAGTTGAGCGAGATTTCACAAGTTATGGGGATGAGTTGAAGTTTGGTGGTGGCAAGGTGATCAGAGAGGGGATGGGTCAGGCGGCCAGGGTGACCAATGATCATGCCCTGGACACTGTCATTACCAACGCACTCCTTGTGGACGCCATTGTGGGGATTGTGAAAGCTGATGTCGGCATTAAGGTGAACGTGATGTTAATATTTTAGTACGATCAAATGATTTTGGAAATTTAGCACTGTATTTTATTGCTGATTAACTTGATTTACCCTGACACATATATATATATATATATATATATATATATATATATATATATATATATATATATATATATATATATATATATATATATATATATGTGAGTACAATGTTGTGTTCTAGGGTGGTATGATAGCTGGTATAGGGAAGGCAGGCAACCCAGATATCATGGATGGAGTGACACCTGTAAGTAGTTGATACTTAAAGGGATAAGAACTCTTCGTAAAAGATCTATGTTTCTTGATAAATACATTGTAAACAACTTATACAAATATAAAATATTCTATTTTACCACAAAAATGGCAGTTATAGCAATTATTCTGAAATCTGTGTTTGTCACTGGACCTTGTGATCTCTATGGATTACAAAAAAAAAAAAAACTATTTAGAAAAAACCAAGGACTAACTTTGAATGTAGAAATGGATTCATTAACCATTGTTAAGTATGGGAAAATTGTGGTTAACCCCAGGAAAATTCATTTTTTGACCAAAGTGAACAATTCTTATCCTTTTAAAAAGTTCTGTTTGGTACTTTTAACAGTTTTTCCTCAAAATCAAGTTGTTACGGGTCAGAGTACCCAATGCCAGCAAAAATCAATGACAAAAGATTTAAAGAAGTTTTAATATTTTATTAAAACTAAATAAACTAATGACAATAACAATAAGCTATTCTTAATACACAAATAAACCTATCTGAAAGCATGAAGTGTCCTGTGTGAAAGTCCGATGTGAATCCGTCGACTGGAGAGTGAATGGAGATAAATCGGCTCAAAGTTCAGTGAAAGTGTCCGATGAAATCCCACAGTAATTGCGATGCAAGTTCCAGCAGAAAATATGAGTGTCGGTTCAGTGGTAAATAGGTTCCAAAAAAAAAATATATATTCTCCTTCAAAAGTCCCAAAACAAAAAACAGTCTCCTATCCGTTCATACTCCAGCGTCTGTCTAAACTAACGCTCTCGAGATACTCATGCTCTCGCAATATGGTGACGTCATAAGCTGACCTACTTATACACAACAAAGTTCTAATAAAATAATATGTACAAGGTGTGTCCGAAAAGTAACAAGACTAATGTCTCAGACAATTAACTTCAATTCCAAACTACATAATTTGCCTTTTCAAAGTAATCCTTGGAGCAGTAATGAGATTTTTCCAACCATCAGCAGATTTTCATCTTTTTTGGGAGCCAGAAATACCATTTTTGAGATTGATGCACAGGGCTTCCTGGACCCCATGCCATGTTTTCAGACTTTTCACTGAATAACCGTCTCTGCCGTGTTAATGAACATTTCTGCTCTTTTCAACCCCACTTCTGTACATGGCTGGAAGGTTCTATCTGGAACAACTCTCAGCCCTTCATGATGCCTTCTTTCTATAAACCTAATGGGGAAAAGAAAAATGTTATGCAGAGTTTATTCCAGAGCAGCAATGTTGTTATTCTTCTTGATAATTATTGTATTTAAGAAAAATAATGAATAAAGTGAGACATTTGAAAATCTGTTATTATCTCTGTAGGGAATGGTGGTTGGAGTAGGGACAGAGGTTATTGCAGGAGAGGGGCTGATACTTACTGCAGGTGGCCTGGATGCTCACGTCCACTTCATATGTCCACAGCTGGCCAGAGAGGCCATAGCCTCAGGACTGACCACCATGTTTGGCGGCGGGACAGGGCCAGCCTCTGGGTCATGTGCCACAACTTGTAGTCCTGGGCCTAATCACATCAAGTAAGTGTGTGTGTGTGTGTGTGTGTGTGTGTGTGTGTGTGTGTGTACATGTGTGTGTGTTTACATGTGTGCGTGCAAATGAGAGAGAGAGAGAGAGAGAGAATTTGCACATTTAGACACACCCCTCAAGAAATTAACAGAAAGTGCGATATCATTTAAACAATATGTGTTGTAAATTTCAATACAAAGGGTTGCATAGATTTTGAAACAGAACACTTTAGATATGCTGCAAACCATAACGCTTATGCCTTCAAGATATCAACAAAAACCGGAAGTAAATTGTAATGTCACTCAGTTGTATTTGAGAAGCTGCTGGGTGATTTTCCAATGAGAAGTATTTCGTAGCCTATGCAAATGTTGAGAAAATAACCATGCAGATAATGAGATTGCAGATAAATCAAAATGTAAAAAGTTAAAATACATATATTTCTGAGCTTGACTTGTCAGTGTAAACAAAGTGTACTGAACACATCGATATCTTAGACAAGCATGTGAATGCAGCGTTTGAGACTTGAATCAGATGCTTCATTTTACTTGTGTTTTCATTAGACATGCTGGGAAAAACAGCAAAAAAAGCATGTACTTCTGGTTTGCAGCGATTTCTTGAAGGCATTGACTTTTTGAAGGGCATTTCTATAATAGCAGTAGGATAGGAAATTTTGGGGAAAAATCTGTTTACTTCTATTTACATCTATATAGTGGACATTTCATATTAAAAGATGTAAAAGCAGAAAAGTAAGAAAAAGTCAATAATTGTTTTAAACTGTGTAATAAGAATATTGTGCTATTGAAATTAATCATCATAACTTGATTTTATGAACACTAAAATATGAACATTTTCAAAATTCTGAAGTGATATTTTCTATCATTTATAATAATAAGTGGATTTCCATCTTTTAAAAATAAAATTTAATAGTCAGCCATAGGTAGGAATTACATCACCAATAATGGCTGCTAGCTACATGTAGTATTGATTTATTTGGTTCAGCCTCTCCATTTTATCCTAGGTATATGATCCAGAGCACAGATGCCTTCCCACTGAACTTTGGCTTCACTGGCAAGGGCAACACCTCCAACAGTGAGGAGAATGTGGAGGAGCTGGCTGAACAGATACGGGCAGGAGCTATAGGGTATGTGGTAAAATGGTGATGTCATAACTCTGTGTTCACATATTACTAATAGACGTTTTAATATCACAGGCAGTCAACTTGTCAACTTTGCCTGTTTGTGCGAAGTAACTATAAGGAAAACATCACTAGTGCTATTTTTGTGTAGGAAATGTTGGATTATTATTGTAAATAGCTTTGCACTGTAGACCTGGGTTCAGCACCTTACTGTGTATGAATACCTCCTGGGTTAAACCCTTTAGCTTTAAGGCACTCCTAAAGTTATTAATAAAATTACAGTGTTTCCTGTGTCATAATTTATGCAGTCTGTGGTTTGCTAATGGCTGAAAGAAATGTTAATTTTGTACCCAGCAAGAAAATTTTCAGACAAATAGAATATTTAATTGATGTGATGTGATCATTACCAGAAATATCCATTCTTTGCATTATTCCCACTTCAAGATAATAGTATCTGGAATATTTGTTCATATTGCTTGCATGCTATAATCACTGTGTCAGTGTCACAGGTTATGTAAAATGCTGCGTGTTATTTCAGACTGAAGTTGCATGAAGACTGGGGAACCACACCATCTGCCATAGATACAGCTCTGAAAGTGGCAGAGAAATATGATGTCCAGGTAAGAGTGAAATGCCAGGTGTTTTTAGGGAGTAGGCATGTCCACAGGCCACATGTCGAAACCTTTACCTTAAGTGATTTAAAATGTGATAAAAGCAAAAGTAGTATGATAATCATAAGATACTTTAATATTGGTTGTTTTTATGTACAGACACAGATGTGTCTGTACATATAGCCATCATCTGCGTCTGTCGTCGCCGTCGTCGCCGTCGTCGCCGTCGTGCACTTTTACCGATAACACGATAAGTGGAAAACCATTTTACCTTTTGACTTGAAACTTGCAGAACTGATGAATATTCATAATACGCAGGTCAAGTTCGAAAATCAGCATGATCGGGTCANGTCTGTACATAAAAATGGTTACCTAACTGAATTCATTTCATTTAACCTTGATCAAAAGCCTGAAATTCCCATTAAAAAGAAGGGCAAGTAAGAATCTGTTGGGGCAAGTGAAAATTTTTGCCACTTGCCCCCCAAGGCAAGTGGCCAAAAAAGCTAATGTTGAGCCCTGTTTGTATGGTTAATATTTTGTTTTTTAATTATAATCTTCATAATACTAAGAAAATGTACTGCTTTACCCAAGTTAATGTTCTATATGTAGGAATAAAACAAACTAAAACTATTCGAAACCTCCAAAAAAACTGATGGCTTTCAGGAAGCCTGTCCAGACAAAACATAGGTGGTGATGGAGACATTAATTAAACTGCTTACAAATTATTTAGAAAGATATATGCAAAAATAACATTTCAAATATATATGGTGTCAATGGGTAGCCATTGCATATCATCACACTAAGCCAAATTGTCAAGAACAGCTCACCCCATGGGCCCTACCCCCTGGGTATCTGTGCCACTGCCCGGGTCTTTATTATTGTTCATAAAAACCATAATTTAAGCAAAAAGGAATCTGCCTTTTATCCATGGATATTCAACAATAAATAATGAAATGTAACACATAAAATGGATAAAAACAAGGCTGCAAAGCTGTCAAATGTACAGACAAAAAGCAGAAAATAATGATGCGCAGAATCTGATGCATTAATTTATTATGCTTAACAGCAAAGTCAACACCATATTTTAATTATGTACAACAGGTAATAAACATGTAAGTAAAATCTGTAGGCTTCAGGCCCATGAGTGTTCAAGTTTAAACTTTGAAAATAGATTGAGCAAATTGTAAATTTCACACACACACACAAAAAAATAATAATAATATAATAATTCCATAAATTCAAGATATGAAATGATAATTCAATCAAAGTGGTTTTCAAATTCCAGCTGTATGTCAATCTTAACAATCATTCTTTTAAGTTACAAAATAATTAGCAGTTTTCTTTCCATAACGTTTGTGATAGCAGTGAACAAAGTTTTTTTTGTAAATTTTGATGTGCACAATATTACATATTACCTTTTTTTTAATCTGGTACAGCAACCAAACCAAATCATCAGGCCTGGTTGAATTCATTAACAATTGAGTGCAAAAAGTTAAAGCAATAATAACTCTTCCTTTGAGATTCAAAATTCTGCAAGAAATACATGGTAAACAACGCATGGGAATATATCCTACTGCATTTTACCACTAAAACGGCTGTTATTGTAGTAAAACTAAAATCTGTACTTGTCAAAAGGCATCCGTTGCAAATAACGTTGGGGTGTCAAGCAGATTCGCGCATTCATTCGAGACCAAAATAACATATGGCGCCAAATGCGTGATGCAATCCACAAACGTAAGTTGCGTGTCGGATAATGAAAAGCCCAGAATTGCACACATGGTAGATATAAATGCATTTTGAGCAATAAGACGAATATATCTTATGAATCTTATATTATTGATATATAGTGTTGTTGTTGTCTGCTTTTCCCACGGTTTTAAGAAGGTCACCAGAAGAGATTTAAGAGATTTTAACAAAAAACCAAACGTTTAGGAAAAAAAACTTGGACTAACTTTGAATGCAGGAATGGGGTCATTGACCATTGGTAAATACGGGCAAATTGCCGTTTACTCCAGGAAAATCCAATTTTTGGCCAAAACGAAGAGTTATTTTGCATTTAATGAGAGCCCTGCAATCCCAAAGAAACTATGGCTCTGTTCTCACAACTTTTAGATCGATCTATCACCGCGGGGAGTCTCACTAGATTACTGTCAGATAATCCCCCTTAAGTGTCCGTCCCCGCCTACTACAAGCTTTAAGGGGTAATTAACTTTCGTGTCCGCCCGGCTGACAGCTATTTAGCGTGAACCCCCAGGGAGTTAGGTCGATCCAATGTAGGTCGATCTAATCTATGAGAATGGGGTGTATCTTCCTACATAGATCCATCAACCTCTGCAAGGAACCATGCCGAATGCAATCAGATTAACAGATTAGCATGCCTCCTCTTCCTGGCAATTAGTACAATACAGAAAAGCTGGTGACGACTACATTGGAAACAAAGACTGAGACAAGGTGATTTTTTTTTTTTTTTTTGTAAATTTCACTTTCACTGAGGCCTTACAATTGGTGGGCACCAACGTGAATCTTTCTCTACTCATTCAAGTACTATGATCATGAGTAGCAGCAAAGGAGTATCATGGTCTAAGGATGCCATCAAGGCCCTCCTCGCCATATGGTCAGAGAGTGAGGTAAATCAGAAGGAAATGCCAAAAATAAAACATTCTGCAAAACAGACCTAAGTTATCTGTATCACCATGCCTACATGTAGAATAAGTATTTTATTCTTTTGTCACCAGTATGCAGTTAACTCACATATCTGAAAAAGAATAATTTAAATATAAAGGGTCGGATTTTTATTTATAGAGCGCATGCTCAACAGGAGGTACAATTGCTGAAATTCTATCGCTACTGATCGCTGTCGGTATCAGTGTGATCACAAATGATCTTGGTCTTGTTGACCGCGATTAAATCGGAGTTAACTCGACCAAGGTTAACTTTCTACAGTGAACGGCCCTAAAAATTTGAAAGCTCCTGCATCAAGATGAACATGCCAGCTGGTCAAGATTTTTAGTACAGCCAGTACATATCAAAAACTGTACATAAGGATGCTAACATTTGAATTTATGCTATGTCTTTCACTGCCTAGGCTCACGCTAGACGCTCGCAAAGTTCGCTATAGCGAATTGCATTTCAGAAATGCGAAAAGAAAATGTTACTCATTTGCAAATTTTGCGAAACTGTTAATACAATAAAATGTTAATCACCTTTCAATGCGTTTGCTTTGGTTTTGCATTTAAAAATAGAAGTCACCACGCTTACATCGTTGTTTACATCGTTGCCAACGTCCAAGTGAAAGTGAATATATAGATGCCTCCGTTTCGGAGTGCAGATACTAATTGAAAACGAGGCAACAATTTAGAGACGGTGCTCCGAGTCGTGTGATGTACATTCTAGCCTTCTAGGTGTGAAAATGAAATTAAAACGATTAAGAAAATAATAAACAAATAAATGTATGTATAATAATCATTCCATATCCATATGACTAACGGGACTAACGGGATTTTTGTGTAATGTCAACATTTATGCTATAGATGAATTACAGTGCCTTATTATCCTCCAACTCAATGGGATTATCCATATCATGTTAATACAGCTAGATTTAAAGTTTGAATGCAGCTGTATTGGAATATTTTTGTTGTTATCCTTTTATTTATTATCATATTTTACTTTTCAAACACTGGCATCTTCAAGATGTGACATTTAACTCCCATCACCCTGAAGCTCTGTACATTTTCTGTATTCTTTTTTCAGATTACTTGCAATATGTTGAAATGAAAAAGTGCAAAATGTTGGTTTTAAATTGTTGTTTTTGTTTAATAATTATATAATGCATATGCTGATGTAACCTGGTAATAAAGTGACATATGAACTCTGTCTTTCTTTGACTGTTATTAAGACCTGTTGGGTACAACAGCATAAACTTGGATCTTGGTTTCTACCTAATATTGTTAAGGCATGCATAAGCTTTTCTTAAAATATTATTTACATTAACTTACACATTTAGTCTGTTTTATAATTTTTGTGTTTTAATGCTGTCCAGTGTCTTCCTTCATGTATGTTAGCATAAAAACTGATTGGTGGTATTTTTCAACTTTCAAATTTTGCTAATTGAAATAAGAAAATGCTAATAGAAATTTGTACCCTTTAGCAACTTTTGCTAATCAAAAATAATGACTAGAGTGAGCACAGACTGCCCTATAGATGATAAAATTGGCTGGGTTTTCAGCACTGCAGTGTAAAATCTGAGCAGGTGAGAAAGACATGAGAGCCACTGCACCAGGGCTGAATGTCATTTTACAGTGATCTATACCTATCATACATTACTTTAGAGCATGGCCAAAAAAAAAACATCAGTAGGGCTTCGCTTTACACTTGATTTGACATGTTGAGCACGAGATGAACACACCATAGATTAAAAAATGCTGCTGTTCTGCACATCATGCAGCCACAACAAGGATAAAAATCAGCACAGACCCCTGAACTCTGTTAATCTGTTGCATATTTTAAGATACCAAAATTATAATATGAAGCAAACGGTAGCATATATAAAAACTAGGTCATCCAATGTTGACATATTTTCACCATATTGCACTCTTACCTTCCATCCAGCTGAGCTGTTACTGTCACCCTTATCTTTGAAATATGGAACATTTTGTACCATCCAGTCATAGATTTGAGACAGCGTAAGCCTCTGTTCTGGTGAACTCTGTATAGCTTTAGTAATCAAGTCAGCGTATGAAAGGTTCCCCCACGCATTGCGCCTAGAACCAGTTTTCTTCCCTCCACTAAGGCCAAGCGGGTCTTTAGGGATTTTATCTTCTTCGATCGTTTCTATCTCTGCTTCCTCTTCACCGGGCTGTTCATCGATTCTGTCCTCTTCCGATGGTGGAGTAGGCTCAGATTTCGTCGTAAATTCCTGAGGTCGCAAGGGCCAAGTATTAGATCGCACCCTCGATATAGGCTCGAAATTTGGGTCAATTTCAGGACCCTCCATCTTGGACTATCGACCTTGAATACTTTTATCCAGTTGGATTAATGTTTTCTCCTTATGCTGCTTTTGTCTTCTCATATATTTTTCTCCATTCTTTCAGAAACATCCATCCGATCCGTATTCCAGATTTACTTGGGATACGAATTATCCAGTATTAAAACACCAGACGGAATTGGTGGCCGTCATACACTACTATTGCAGCCATCGAATTGGAAATTTACACTAAGTTCATCGGGGGCAAGAGATGACGTAGATGTTGTCACGGGTGATTTACATGTGCTTGCAGGCCACCTGTCGCAATCGCGATAACGAATTAGAAATAAGTTTCGGAGACTCATAAATAAAGCACTGCAGGGGCGTATGATCTACCTGTACGATCGTACGCAGTGAGCTCACACATGGATTATAAAAAATTGATAAAAATATAAATAATGATATATGAATATCATCGCAGGAACCATTCTGGCTAAGAAATTACACTTTTCTAGTTCTGCTCAGTTAGTGGATTGCTGTATAAATTTTATTTGAAATTTCGCATACCTCAAGAAGGCATATTACACTAGGCTCTCTATGACTGCACAACGGCAGACTTTGTTGATTTAAAAATAGCGTCTCAGGCGTTTAAAATGGTAACTTTAGGGCACATGAGGGCCACTTGCCGGGCTTGCGCAGTACCCATCCTACTGTAGACACTTGCAGGCCTACCGGTAATTCGTTGTGTTTTTTGTAAATTAAGGCAGCTGCCGGGTATATAATTTAGCCATGTGAAATTTACCAAAATATTATGGGCCTGCTTCAGTAGATTCCGGGCTAAAAGATTATAGCCTACTTAGGCCCCTACCACCTTTGAAAAAAAAATATGATTTGGCCATTTATCTGTGTCACGTAGGCCTAGAATACCTAAAACCAATAAGTGCATTTCACATGCCGAAGTGTCCAAGAAATAAAATTGAATGAATTCAAAGTTGTATGGATTCAATTTTATAAAACAATTATGTGTATAGAACAAAAATCCACGACTGTTTCAATTTTAATTTAATTTTTAATTTTTACCATGCCTTTACATTATGTAAAGAGCATAAGACTGCATTCCCATAGATTTTAGATCGATCTATCTCCGTGTGGAGTCTCACTAGATTGCTGTCAGTTTAGCCGGCTTAAATGTCTGTCCCGCCTACTAAAAGCTGTAAAGGGGTAATTAACTTTCGTGTGCTCGTCTGACAGCAATTTAGCGTGAACCCCCAGGGAGTTAGGTCGATCCAGATGGATCGATCTAAATCTGTGGGAACCCAGTCCTAAATGGTAACGCATACAGGGGCGGATCCAGGATTATTTGAAGGGGGCCCGAAATCACCCCCTCAGCGTCGGTTCGGGGCCTGCTCACGCCCCCCCCCCCCCCGATAAATGGTAAATTATACATGATGTAAGGACGTTTTTATAAATATTTAAACTGTAACTCAAGAGGATTTGCGTCATGACTAATACTAATTAAGTAACGTATGTTCCCCAGATAAAATTGTCAGAAAGTTTCATCTTACCCAAGTATTTGGTGCAATAGGAAACAGGGCTTTCTATTGCTGACTGAAAATATATTTTGTGATTCCATGATAGTTTGACATATCTGATACAATATTTGGACAACGAATGGAAAATAGTTTATTTAATGCTTGCTTTATTGTCGGTAGAGTGTATTTTCCCCTTTTTTAATATTCAGTGACAAGCAAACTAAAGTCGCCCAAAAACAATAAACTGCTCTAAACAGAAGATTGTCATAATTTTTTACAACGTTATGCTTGTAGGAGATAAATCAAAGAATAAAACCAGTGATTCAACCGAATTTTCAAAGTAGGTAAAACGCCTCACAGCTGGACGTTTTGCATTTGTGACAGTAACGTAGGCCTATGTTCCTTTTTTGGGGCTAGACGATAAATTATTTTTTATTATTCATGACTCCAGGAGAATGAAACTTTGATACAAACTTCTTCATGTGGGACCCTAAAATAATCAAACATAGTTTGCAATCTGTGCACTTGATATTTTAAGAGCATGCGTGTGACCTCTATATTGGGTTTGGGCGAGAAGAGCCCCATGCTGGCCGCCTTCATGCACTTTTAACACATTTTTCTTGTCAACCACCCCTGGCCAATTATAATAACCGATTTCAATAATTAAAACATGGATTACTCTTTCATATATTTCTAGCTTAGAAACACAAGAAAATTCTTATTAATACTCATCACGGTAATTTTTGTCATACCAAAAGAGCGGCAATGACCACGATTTCACAAGGGAAAACAATGGCACCTACACTCTACCTGTTTGTGGACATTTATTAAATTATTACTGATTTACCATCCAAATCTTACTTTCCTAATTGAATTAAACAACGTGGGTTTGTTTTGTGAAAAAATATCCCAAAACAAGTTTATTCGGTGTTTATTTACCAGTTGCAATCAACTGCTGAGGGATAAAAGCTAGATGAAAATAGTTAACTGCTCTCAAACTAAAAACCAGGTGTTGCTTTGTTGAATTTAAAAAGGTTATATGTTAGGTGGGGACTGTCGTCAATAATCTGCATAAACAAAGTAATAATACAGGCACACAATCGTATGTCCCCGCTCTCCCTCAGGGACCCCACTCCCTTGATATTCATGACTGCCTGGATCTGATTTTTAATTATTGCAAATAATCTTCATAATAACAGCATAAAATAAAATCCATTGAAAAACGCTTCACGTAAATAAGAATCCAACTCATCCCACCCCAGGACAACGCAAGGCCAATGCGCACATACATGTAAATTATGACTGGACCATCCACATCCCAAAAGTTTCAACTTCCTCGAACTAATGGTCTAGGAGGTGTTAAAAGAAATAAAAATGTTAAACGAATTCAGAATCAACAACACCCGAGGACAGCCTAAAAAACATTTATCCGGAAAACGTTGATGATGAGGTTTCAGAGAGAGTTTAAAACTGGCATGATCACTTTAGCCCTAACAAAAAAAGGCAGTTTACTCCATTCTTTTCGGACATGAACAGTAAAGGCCCCGTCTCCATAGTATAGTAGTTACGTTTTCTTTCTATTTCAGAGCGGTTAAGTGAAAAAAAATGTTCTATAAAAGAGTTTCTAGTTTCCCTAGACGAATAATATCTGCAATGTTACTCGGTGCATTTTCTTGTTACAAGTTATGATTTTATTTTATTAACTAATCTAGCTGCTGAATTTTAAATCAATTAGACTTTCTTTAATTTAGTAGTGTGACATGTGTTACATGCTGGAGAAATACCAACGTTTTGATGATAGCATGGTTGTAACTGTAGCTCGAGCTCGCAGTCCTTTAATTTGTACTGGTATCCTGCCGCTTTCACCTTAAAATGCCGAACTGACGTTTAAGTAAAGGTTGTTTGAGGGAATTAACTTACACTGCAAAATCAATGTCCTTTGGAACCTTTAGATTAATATTACTATTATAATATTACTACTACGAAAAACATGACACAGAAATCGCCATTTTCTCCATTTTTGAATGACCTGTCCACATGTATAACACAGAAAAGAAGCACTGGTGGGTGCGTGCCTCATGCCATGGTAATATATAATAAATATTAACAAATAAATAAATATTAAATATAATCAATTACTGGACTAATGTACCACCCCGCACCACAGCCACTCACCTGGCACTCGTCTATGTCGCTCACGATGGCCCACGAGAGTCCGCGAGTGTGGTTTTCACCAGGATAAGAAAAAAGTTCAATTAAGACCCTGGCGGTGATCTCAATAAATAAATAAATAAATAAATAAATAAAAAAATAGATAGATAAATAAAAAAAATACAAAAGAATATCAAATGATTGTTATATGCAAAGCCCCTAGGTGGTGCAGGTAAATAAAGGAATTTAAAGTAAAGAATAAGAATATTTATTTGAATGTCAAGCCTAGTGAGCAAATGGAGGATGATTTGGAGTGCACGATACAGAGAAAAATGAACCCCCTAGCCAATAATCAGAAACATCTCCTTCAAGCTTTCCAGGAAGAATGGGACAATTTCCCACAAAACAGATCCGTCAACCTTGTTAAAGGCATGCGGCACCGAGTACAGAAGATAAAATTGCAGTACGCCGTAAACCCACACGCTATTAGACATGTGACTTGTAACATAAAGAGGACGTTCTGATGCTTATTGAGTATAAATTTGACGCCATTCGGTGACGTCTTTTCGATTTTGTGACCATTGTTACTTCTATGGAAATCATTGTGGAAACTCAGTTTTGAGGGAGGTGCATGTTCTTTATTTGAATAAATGGTATAAAAATGGATATCTTCACCGGTATTTTGTTTTTTTTAACACTAAGTCATATAAAATATGATGTATGGAATAAAAAAAAAAACATTTAAAAAGGTTTACAGCTGTTACGTGATCATTTATAACAAAAACACATAGGATTGAAGGTGGGACAACCTTTTTGACCAAAAGTGTATTTAGGGATATTTTTTTCGTTTGGGTACCTTCTGTTGATCATATACAGGTACAAGTCTGTTCTTTTCTTTTCTTTTTTTTTTTTTTTTTTTTTTTTGGGGGGGGGGGAGCAAATGTCACGTTCAACAGAGCATGGACTATAGAAAAATAGCAGAGTCACCCAAAAGTAATAGGCCTTCTATGCCATTAAAATTTAACCACAGAGTTATTGTTTCAGGTAGCTGCCACAAACCTGGATGATGTCATATATTGTTCGAGATACATGTACCGACTTTAACTTGTTTCTACAATTTGTTGGCTCAGATTAACTCACACCTCGACAGAATCGCCTGCTTCAGCTCATCCCGTGTAGTCAACCGAACCTCTCTCCTCCTTACAGTATGGTCTAATGCGGGTCTGTCTTAACAGCGCCCACAAACGTCCATAAGCATAAAATCAGGGGCGGATCCAGGATTATTTGAAAGGGGGGGGGGGGGGGGGCCCAGGGATGCAACCCCCCCCCCCCCCCCCCATT
>NW_019773756.1:19519-42363 GCF_001039355.2 Lingula anatina
CCCCCCCCCCCCCCCCCAATTGGCGTGGGGTTCGGGGCCCGGAACGACAGGCCTCGGATGCGAAGCCGACCATCGCCCCCTTGGCGTGGGTTCGGAGCCTGCTGAAGGGCCCCGAAAATTTTTGGTATTTTAGAGGGGGAATGGTGCTATTTGGTGCAGTTTAGTACTATGATTTAGATGGTCAAAATTCTAATTTCAAGAGAGGACCAGTGGTGTGATTTCTTTCAGAAATCGAAGTGGGGGGGGGGGGGGGGGGGGGTCAGGACCTCCCGACCCCCCACCCTACATCCGCCACTGTAACATGGTTTGGAAATAAGTAATACTTGATCAGCATGCATCACATGTCGGATACTTGATCAAGTAGAGATTAAACATGGGACTGTTCCAGTGCAAGTGATATTCATGTTAATGGGACAAGAAAAAGGTTCAATTAAGAACCAGTTAAAGCTATATACAGTCTTGACATTTAATATGGAATGTTATTTCCAAATTAATCCAAACCACCGCAAAATGAAATGACCCTCTGATGAATATATATATATTTCACAAACATGTTTTTGTTCGAATTTCAAATAAATAATACATAAAAATAAACGTTTCAGATTAGAATCGACCTTATCACTTTGTAAGAGTCGTATGATGAAAATACGTACATGTGTGCTGTTCTACTTCATTTGACTAGAAAGCAAGTGAAAACAAAATGCACCCCTCAGGTGGTAGCTATCTTCGAGAGCTAATGGGACCGTTCAGAATGGGAAGAGCCAAGTGCTAGCTAGGCCACGACCTAAATATGGCGGACCTACATGAAAGGATAGCCTAATCCTGTAATGGTCTCCGCCTCTCACACGGCTCCCCACGCGTCGTCCCTCGACCGGTTGAATTAAGCCGAGATTTAATTATGGTGCCCCTGCAGGGACGACGCGTGGGGAGGCGTGTGAGAGGCGGAGAGACCATTACAGGGATAAGCCGTCTTCCTTTCATGTAGGCCCGCCATATTTGGTTCGTGGCCCAGCTAGCACTCGGTTCTTCTCATAATGAATGGTCCCAATGACGCTGAAAGTTTTGTCAAACAATGCAAGATGTATTTCTTCTTCTTATTGGGTTTTCAAATACAAATACTAGTACATAAATACTAGTGCATTGAATATTATATTATATTATATTATATTATATTATATTATATTATATTATATTATCTAGTTCTTTTATTTGATAATTTTATTTTGTTCTTTTACTTTATTTCTTACATACATTACTGAGCAAAATTTTAAATAAGTGACCATTTTGCATAACATCCCAGGCGTGTTTCCTGAACTACGGGAATGTAAACTAAATGTTTATTAGAAAAAAAAAAGAGACAAAGAAAATATTGTCAAATTTTTCCCTGTCAAGAAACACAGTAATTTTTCTCCCATTTACAGATAAACAAATATCTTAAGACTATGTTTTTTTTTCTTCTCTGCGTGGGGTACACAGTTTAAGCATACCCAAGATTTTATACTACGCAGGGGCGGATCCAGAGATATTTTCTGACAGTCTTCCAAATTATCTTAGTTGATCCATCCTCCATTTTTGACCGTCTTCCGACAGTAAAAATTAGATACCCCTCAATGTAAACTTGAAAATCTGACCGTCTTCCAGAAGACCCAGAAGACAGCCTCAATCCGCCCCTGCTACGTGTAGTAAATGTACGTTGGAAGAATTACAATGCAAAATCATTGCGTAACCGATATCCTAATTTCCTGCTTTCATTTCTTGTTTCGTTGTCCATTATATGATAAAACCCCTATTAACGTTCAGAACCGCCGCGCAGATTGCTCTGTAGGGCACGTAGCTTTAAAGATTAAAGTGACGAGAGATTGACGCATGTCGCCGGACGGCTTATTCACATGACGCACGCGTTGGAACGACTTACTCTGCTGTACCTGAGGCTGAAAAAAAGCCACTGCTAACCTGTGGATAACCTTTCTTACAGTAGGGAAAAGGCACATATATACTTCTACTGCAGACAATAAACACTCTAATCAGGCCGCTTACTACATACGGTATGTCATTGTTTAGAGGGATACTCGTAATATAAGACACTGTTTTATGAAGTGAACGGATTTATTAAAACTTTGTGACATAAGTGTAACCCGTCGGTAGAAATCGCAATAATATATTTTTCATTATAGCCGATACATTAGTGAATTACTGAAGTTACCTAGCCAAAGTGATACCGACTATGAGTGTGTTTCGAAAACAGCGTAGTCTGCTGAAGGTAACAGGTAGCCAGTGCCCGGTGAAATCTTCATCTGAAGCTGTGTCAAAGAGTAATCCTGCCACAGACAAGAGAACGGACAATTTGTCTGGAGAGAAGGTAAGGGTATGATTCTGAACATAGTGAAGGTTTGAATCTGGCAAACTGCACAGATGTGAGTTTATTTTCATTTTTGATTCTTTATCACACAATACACAATGGCAGATTTACCATTGCTTTTCTATAATCAACTTACAAAATTGTTTAGATGTAGAAAATATCAAAAGAACACTTTTACGTATGTAATTAGTACAATAATAAGACTTTTAGCATGGCTAAGAATTAAATCAGAAGAAAAACCACTTATATACAAAAAATAGCATAACTTCATCAAATCTATACTGATCAAGATAATTTTTTAATTTTGAACTGAACATTTGTCCTATGAATCAGTCCTGTAAGTTTAAGTGTATGTAAATACGACACGGTTTTTATGTAATTTGTATAATGGTGGACAAAATATGCTGAAAAAAGCGAAAAAATGGCATAACTTTTGGAAAAATTGTCCGATCAAGCTGATACTCGACCTGTATTTTATAAATATTCATCAGTTCTATAAGTTTGAGGGCAAAAGACCAAACAATTTTTCACAATGAAAGTGCACGGCGACGACGGGGACGACGACGGGGACGGCGACGACAGACGCAGATGACAGCTGTATGTACAGACACACCTGTATGTACAGAAACATCTGTGTCTGTACATAAAAATGTGTGTTACTGTTCGTGTTACACTATATGATTTGAAGGTTTACGCAGTAAAGTACGTATTAGTTTGTTAAAAACCTGGGGCACCGTGCTCTTACACGGATTACCTTATGAATAATAAGGAAATGACAGGCGTGTAATATAATCGGATCACTACAGAGCTTGCAAATGCATCAGTAGAAAATCCGTACACGTAATTCCTTTAGGTTGCTTGGAAAATTATATTTTCCGTGCACTCAAAATACATAAAATGTTAACTAGATTTATTTACAATACTGATAATGTAGTATCAATAAACGAGATTTAAGAAATATAAAAGGTGAAAAAACATGGTCAATTGACCAAAAAGCAAGGTGACAAAAACAGAATTTTTGTGGCACTTGGGTACCCTTATAATGAACAGAACAGGAAAAAGTCTTAAACTTTATTAGCCTACCTTTGGTGACAACAAAATGCAAAATTTGGAAAATCTCAAATTGATAAAGTCAACGCATGGACAAAGAATGCCAGAAGTAAAGCTGCAGCGGCCTCATTGAGCCCTAACACTTCGTGCATGAAAAAACAAGTAGCCTTGAAGATGTTGCTGTTCCGTCATTGCCAGAGCGCTGCTAATGAGAGTCGAAATTGAAATAAGTCCGCAAGAAGCGGCCAACGAGACATAGAGGCGAGTAAACCCGAGGTTTCAAAAACAATTTAGAAGCAGCGGCATAAGGTGTATTTGTGAACACTTGAATATGTTGCTGGTTTAGAAAAATTTGCTCCCCATTCTATTACTTCTTACACTGCATTCCCACAGATTTTGATCGATCCATGGGGGTTCACGCTAAAACTCTGTCAGCTCAAGAGGCTTAAATGTCTGTTACGCCTACCGAATCAGCTAGGGTAAAGATAATTACCCCCTAATAGCTTTGCTAGGCGTGACAGACATTTAAGCAGATCAAGTTGACAGCAATTTAGTGAGACTCCCCAGGGGGATAAATCGATTTAAAAATCTGTGGGAATGCAGTCTCAGCCATATGTCCAGTAAGGCAGCCCGCCATTTTGGCTATATCAACGAACATGTTAGCCTACCCGTAAGACAGAAGAGAGTTGCACAGGTGTGAAAAACAACGTCAGCTGCTCGCAACCCGATGTATGTTGGTCTATCGTCGATTTGCTGTAAGGCGTAGCTATTAAGCCCTACGGGCGCCAAAAACTACGTCAGCTGCCCAACAGATTTTTCTTGGGATGTCAACAATGTCCATGTACACTGTAAGGTGGAAGTGAGCTCTATGGCCATCAGGCATGTTTACTAGAGGCATGTTGACTAGAGATCACTTTCAGACGATACCGCGCCGGCAGATGTGTGCCAGATATAAATTTTTAATAAAAAGATGATATGTATAAATTTTTAATAAAAGTGTGTCAGATAGAGGGATTAAGTAAAATGTTTCAGATAAAGGTTTTAAAGAACAGTTGAAACCATTTTTTGCTCAAGCTATTGTTTACTTTTCAGTGCCCACTATTCATGTTTTTGTCAAGAAAGTCACCTGATGAAACTAAACCATTTTCGGACATCCCAGGTCCAACGGGGTTACCTTTGGTGGGGACATTGTTTGATTATTTCAAAAAGGACTGGTTCGGTTTTGAGAAAATGTTCAAGGTATGTTACGCGCATTTTGACTTGATAAATAGCTGCTAAAAATATGTGAGCACTGTATTAACCTGCATGTGTTCACACGCTTCCCAGAACTGCATCACTCCATCGCTGCGCCACCATGCGGGCGTATCTTAAACTGGATGTGCACATGTATAAAATCTATGAAAAACTTGTAAAATGTAATCAGCTGTTTTGAGAAAGATATCAATAATGAGAATTGGGCACATAATAATCATATAAACCCGCTGTTTGATTTCAGCATGCCAAATTTTGTATTCGCAGCGGTCATGGAAATGTCAATGGCATGTTCTTTGTTAAATATATATATTAATCTTTGGGGGACACACAATTATTTGTTACGCATTTGTTATAATCGTTCATTCAGCTAAAAAAACATGTTCACAGGCACAGGAAAAACGAGCCCAGATGTACGGCCCAATTTTCAGAGAGAAGATCGCCACGAACGAAAACGTCATCATCACAGACCCTTGGGAATATCAAAAAGTCATCCGTGTTGATGGTAAACGCCCTCAACGTATAGAACTCCTGCCTGCAGCGCATTACAGGAAGAAGAAAGGCATTTCACTTGGACTCGTTAACTCGTAAAGACTTACCTATAGATACACATAACCTTTTTATATTGTATTTACATTCATTTTGCATATTTCTTCAAAATTCTTATACCTTTATTGTAATGACTATAACCAAAGTTCGCATTTGTCTTTGTTTTGCAATTGAAAATCCTAAAAGTTTAAGCTTTTGTTCAGATTTTTTCCATAACGTCAATATAGCACACATATATATATATACTTTCCAGGCAAGGGGAGGAGTGGCACCAGATGCGCACCATAATGAGTAAGAAGATACTGCCGCCGAGGGAAGTACTGGCCTATTGTCAGGATATGAGCATGGTGGCACAAGATTTTGCTGAACATTTAAACAGGGTGAAGGACAAGGAGACCGGAGAAGTAGAGAACCTTGAGCACGAGATATTTAAATGGGCACTTGAATGTATGTTACACTCTTTCTTCCTTTCAGTACTTCACTGTACGTGACATAGTGTAGGATTTTAAACACACGTAGATATTTTTCTGAGGACAAATAATACTTTTCGACCATATTTATACAAATAAATGACATGAATTAATAACACAAAAATATTCAAATTTATCTATACCTGACAAACCTCTCCACCCGTTAACCCGTCGCTGAATCGGGAAGTCAGTAAGAGAATTGAGCTCGAAGTAATGGTGGAATTTTATTAATCAACGCTTTTAATCTCTCAAATTGTTAGGAGAGTGCCAGGATCAAAGATTGGTTAGTGGGAGAAAATGCCGTATACTCCAAGAAAATGCGTTCAGTATGAGTTTCCCACGGGGAAATCCTACACTGTACGCTTTTAATATCAGTTTTAATCTTTAACGAATTTCTTAATTTATTTTCAGCTATTGGCACGGTTCTTTTCGAAAGGCGCATCGGATGTCTTAGTACGTCTCCACCGAAAGATGCTTTAGACTTTTTGAAAAACCTCCAAGGCGCGTTCAAGACAATGCAACCTTTGCTGTTTAACCTGCCTATATATAAAGTCTATCCCACCAAACTTTGGAGGCAGTTTGAACACTTCTCCGACAAAGTCCTAGAGCTCGGACAACAATTTGTGAATATGGTAAGTATCTTTTTTATAAACCAGACACTAAGGCTGTATTCCCAGAGCTTTCAGATCGATCTATCCCCGCGGGGAGTCTCACTAGATTACTGTCTACAGGGCCGTAGCCTGAGCAAAATGCCAGGGGGGGCAGTAAGCGGACACAAAGGGGCGAAGCTACCGAGGGGGGAGGGTGTGGTGTGTAAAATTCCAAATTCCAGGGGGGGCAGCTGCCCCCCCTGCCCCCCCGGAGGCTACGGCCCTGGTCTAAAGTAGATCGATCTAATCTCTGGAAATGGGGTCTAAGACCCCATTCCCAGAGATTAGATCGATCCAAACTAGATCGACCTAACTCCCTGGGGGTTCACGCTAAATAGCTGTCAGCCGAGCGGGCACGAAAGTTAATTACCCTCTTACAGCTTGTAGTAGGCGGGACGGACATTTAAGCCGGATTATTTGACAGCAATCTAGTGAGACTCCCCACGGGGATAGATCGATCTAAAATCTATGGGAATACGCCCTAAATGACTGTAAAATGTCATAATATTGGACTAAGAGCGCATTCAGATTCACACATCGTACTAGCTGGGTCGGATTCTCGTTAAATTGCAAGCAGTGGAATCAGCTTAATCAGCACGCGATAGTTAATTAACCTCTAGCTGCTTGAGGAGGCGAGTCAGACAATTAAAGTCATGTATTCCTTAGGAGCTGTATAATAAGAAATAATTGGCTGTGGTTACGTTAGGTAGACCATTTTTCTACTACTCACGTCCCTTATTTACACGATGATCGGGTGCCTAGTTGTTATTTAACAGTAAAATTCACAGTATGGGTACTCTTGTAGCAATTCACATAATTGCGATAGGGGTGACACTTATCATTTTTGCTAGAGTAGGCCGATTTGAGCAAATGAATCGACTTTTGTAAACTTGAGAAGTTTCCATGGTGTTATTTTGTGTAGTTAGTTTGAAACCTATTCTCCATATTTACAATATTTATAGAAAATAAAAGACATGAAGGATCATGCTGGGGATGAAACAGATCGTCAAGAAACGCCACACCAATCTGCATTACTGACCTACCTCCTGTCTCAGGCGTCCTTAACACCAGCGGAAGCAAATGCTCATGTGATTGATCTCCTGAACGCTGCTGTGGAAACGGTGTCCAACTCGACCATATTTGCACTCTACTGCTTGGCATGTAACCCTCTTGTCCAAGAAAAGCTATACCAAGAGTTGAGTGACGTCCTTCCTGGCAGCGAGGAGATAGGTGCCGAGACACTTCAACAACTGCCCTACTTGAAGGCTTGCGTTAAAGAAACGTTCAGGTAGAAAAAAAGCACGTTTATTGAAAGTAAAAAATCCTAATACTACAAAATGAAAGCGTGTCGTTGGAGGGTTTTTGTACGACATTGAATAGTGGCTTATAGGTCAGTTGATGTTTTCCAATTATTGTTTTTTTTCTTACATATATGACACAAGAAGGCAGCACACTAGTGCTGCAGTACAACACTAAGGCTAACAAGTTACATTGTACATTAACCGATGTAGAGCAGCATATTGCAACCTCAGTACATTTTACAATCATTTTCCAAGTTACTGAAACTGTTTGAGGAACTTTGCAGATAGATGTTGGATGGAAATGGGGTTACTTTGGCGCCTGGTCGCGGTTTTCGTTTTCAGAAGCATAATTAATGTCACGTTTATCAAATATGTTTATCCCCGCACTTCCGTAACTGAAGTCGGGAATTATGTCCGTCCGTCTTTCCGTCCATGCGTTTGTAATTTTGCTGTCTACAAAAAGAGTGAGGAACCTTCAACTTGGGGATTTATAGATGGATGGGTTTTATATTGCGACCAGGGGTGGGGATGACCCTGAGGGTGAACGATTCTATCTTTCCACATAAAGAGTCCTGCATGAATGTTGTTATTCTGATGTTTATTACCAGTAGTTAGACCCTAGATAGTTACAAAGATATCCATGGGGTTGGAGTTTCATGTGTGTGTGTGTGTGTGTGTGTGTGTGTTTGATATTCTAATTAGCTGAATTTTGTTTTTTTTCCATGGGCTTATTATCACTGAATCTTACATGCAATGTAGAAATTGAAATGAGCAATGGAATTGTTAACCTAAATTGTCATATTCATTATTATTTTACACAAATGTTGATTTTTGCTTTGACAGGCTATTTCCCATCACCTTTGCCACGAGCAGATTTTTACCAAAAGATGTAGAAGTGGCTGGTTATCTTATTCCTAAGGGGGTATGTTTAATTTTATTTTCATTTTGTCATATTTGTAGTGAAATCTCTCTCTATTATCTGTTTTATTCATTTCAAAGCACATCTGACGGATTTGCAATTTAATTTTCTTTTTAGGCCCATGTTCAAGCCAGTCTATATCCCATGGGACGGGATGCCAAAATCTTTAAAGATCCAGAGGAATACAGACCAGAACGCTGGCTTCGTGCTGTACCACGTGATCCGGTTGTCATGGCAATCCCAAGCCTGCAATTTGGTCACGGTTCCCGTATGTGCATCGGTAGACGACTGGCAGAGCAAGAAATCTACATCGTGCTCACCAAGGTAACACCTGCAGTACTCAAATCTACTATTACTTTGTCATGGAATAATTCTGTTTATTTATTTATTTATTTATTTAATTATTTATTTATTTGTTATCATTTTTTGGTAAAGCCAGGTACGACAAGTATTGAAATTAATTTTTTTCATTAAGTCTTTTCATCAAAAGTAAACGATGTCACGTACATGGCTTATACATTAATATGGTAATGTAAATTTACCGTGTAGCAACAGGCAGGAAAAACCATACACTCTTTTGGTGTACAAAAGGTTTATTCGTATATTCTTTATCTTACAATCATTAAATAATACCGTTGATCTTCTCATGTCACATTTCAATATCATGATGTATCATACAGATTCTCTGGTTTTTCCATAACTTTCCATTCTAAACTATTCGTCAATCTATAAACATCTCCTTATGTGGTGATGGTGTGATGATTGACCAAAGTTCACAATTTCTATTAATGCAGTTTTTACCATCGTCTCATCAAAAAAGAATAATAACTAAGTCTTTCTTGTTGCTATCTGTTACTTACTGTTTATTTTACTCTTTGGCTCTTTCCTCTCTGGCTCACTGACATGTAAAATTCACGTTCTTTGACTATAAAGTCATTGCATTAAATTAACAAAATAATATTGATCATATTATCTTCGATAATTCGCTTTTTGTTTTCTGTTTTAAGATTGTGAAAACTTTCAAGTTGGAATACCACCACGAGCCTGTGGAGCCCGTTCTCAACACGCTGATGACTCCTGACAGACCAGTGAAAATTACTTTCGTATCACGAGCTGACAGCTTAACAATTTAAGAAACCCAGTCATTGTGCAGTCATAAAGACGTCTTGGAGGCATCTTCGTATTAAGATTTTACGGATGTCTTAAATACTTACTAAATACCTGTAACGTGCAATGAGGGCACGGGTGGAACTCCGCCGCGTCGTCCTCTGGGCGTGCTGAGGCGTCTTGATTACATTGTTCCAGTATGTATCCAACAGATGTAAGGAATCATGTTTTAAAAACCTGATCCGATATTAAATATTATTACTGGCACCATTCCGAACGTGTTTCAAACATACGTGTATGTATCTAAGAACTACAACAGTTGAAGGACTAAAATACAGATTGAGATCGGAAAGCGGTAATCTGTACTTACAATTGTTCTTGCAACAGTTACAATGTTTTGATGTGTTTGTGTTAAACATTCACAACAAAACACACAGATATCCTCAATGAACTGCGATAATCAATAATAACGATGTTCCACCAAACAAAGACTGAGTTAAACTCTGAACTTAGCCTTTCAAAGAGATTCCCTTGACAAATAATTGTAGTGCTTATAGTTGTGTTTAGTTGACAGCAGTTCATGATCAGAGAGTGAAATCTGCTCGAATAGGAAAAATGTTCACCACAGAAACAACACAGCAAAGCTGTCAAATGTAGAGACATAAACAGGAAAAATGTTCATTTTCAGCACTTTTTTTTACATAATACGAAATAATCAACATACTATTATTTTTATATGATCAACTAACAAAATTGTTGAGATGGAAAAAATGTTAATAGAACAATTTTATATGTCCAATTTGTTTCATATTGAGATTCTGAACAAAGTGAAGGACTGAAATGGACAAACTGCACTGATACGAGTTAATTTCCATTTTTGATTCTTAATTACACAAAACACGATTACAGATTAACCATCAATTTTATATAATCAACTAACAAAATTCTTAAGATTCAAAAGAACACTTTTACACATGTAATTAGTTCAATAATGAGACTGTTAACATGCCTAAGAATTAAATCTGGGGAAAAACCATTATATATATATATATATATATATATATATATATATATATATATATATATATATATATATATATATAAAAGCATAACTTCATCAAAACTAAACTGATCAAGATCATTTTCCACCTTGACTTGTACACCAGTCCTGCACGTTTTAAATCAAAAACGGCAAGAATTTCATGTTATTTGTATAGCGGTGGATAGAAAATGCTGAAAAAAGTTTAAAAAACGGCAAGACAATGGGAAAAATTGTCCGATCAAGGTGATTTTCGAACTCCACCTGTATTTTATGAATATTCATCAGTTCTGAAAATTTGAAAACAAAAGGAAAAACGGTTTTCATTTTATTTGTATAACGGTGGATATTCTGAAAAAAAAAGGCATAAATTTTGGAAAAATTGTCCGATCAAGCTGTTTGGTTGATACACCGTTTACCTACCTTCCAAATCGCAACTACAGACGCCTTATTTCTGAAATCTAAACGTTTAACATCTTGAAAACGTCTTAGTATCGGTCTTGCGTGGTTTTTACATCCATACATTTGGAAAACTTTTTTACGCGCTAGTATTTTTTGAAAACGACTTAGAGACCGTACGTGAACGTTTTCCATTCCAGACGTAACAGACGTCATCGTAATTACCGAGGACAATGTTTGACTGGGAAACGCCAGGCAGCTGTGTTAGTTGAGACGGCTGGGTTGAAATTGTACAGTAACAACAATCAATTTTAGACGAGTAAAATCCGTTTTCATGACGGCAGGTTGTTGAATAATAAGGAAAAATAACTGTGCCAAATTGTAAAATTTACAAACCTTCAGCAGCATCAGCTAACGAATATGAAGCAAGTCTCATCAGGAATGTCATGTGTAGTATACGTCGGTAAACTGTATCTAACATGCTACACAGAAACAATTGGTTTGTGCCGCAGAATTGCATTCCTTCTAATATTTCCTTTCTTGATAAATGGAAAACTGATCTGTTGATTGTGGTTTGATGCAAACGCAGGCAAAAAGCAGCAGAAATGTAAAAATGCTTGTTGCGTTGGTGCACTCGCGTGACAGAGATGATGAAAATGAATTTTTCCGCACAGAGAAAAAAATTCTGTCAATTTCAATTTAATACGCTTTACCTGTTACAAGTCCCATTAACTAAGGAGAAGGGCATATCGATTAGTGCTGCAAGTATACGTGTTTCCTGACTTTGATCATGAACTGCAGACAAATAATTCTAGTACTTAAGTTCATATAGCTTTCGAGGTAACCAAAGATCAATCGTAAATAGACAGTGAGCCAGCTAAAGAAGCTAAAAAGCACATTTATTAGTAACGGTACTTGTACCAGGACCGCTCAACTACTAATCATTACTTGTCTTTCTTTAGTAGCAAAGATAGGTCGTTTCCCCGTGGAGGATTCTAATGATTAATACTGAAGACCAGTGATTAGTCACAGTGATCAAATGTACATTCATCAAATGCTAGCGTTAAATGTTGTGAGAAGACAGAAGTTATTAGAGAGAAAATAAAGAAATCTCTAGCGTCATTTTGAGACAACCAAACTGACAGTTCTGTGTTTTAGAACAAAAAATAAACAAGTTTTTGTAAAAACAAACAGTCATTAACGTAGGCGATCTTCGCCCTCACATTCACGTTTTTCCAGTGGAATCAATCTCTGTTCACAATCTCCATTTTCAGAATGTGTTTCGGAGTCTATTATTTTTTCGGCAGGCGGTGGATTTTCCGTCATGGTCTCATTTATCATGTCACTATTTTTCGATAGTTTTGTATGACTAAAGTTTTCTTTTACATTTCCTTCACACCCCTGCTGTGTCCCTGTGCTCTCCTCGTCTAAAGTTTCCTTATCTGTCCCTGCAGAGTTTCTTACTTGACTTACTGTCTCTTTTTTCACGCCGTCTTTACTATTAGTGGAAAGCAGACCTCTCTCCTCATACTCACTCGAACCACTTGAAAGAATAGTTTCTTTTTCATTTCTTTTTGGTGTTCTTTCCTCTCTTTGTTTCTTCTGGTCCACGTTTGCCTCTTGACGTTTTATTTCTGCGGCCTGATTCCCAGACAGATTTTCTACTTTCTTCCATTTGGTGCGACGGTTCTGGAACCATATTTTCACCTGCAAATGGAATAAAGGATGGAATTATCTATTTTCGGCACGCTTTAACTTTCAATATTAAGTGTTAAAGTGTCTTTTAAGGCTAAACTTTATCAATGTTGTCGATGCTGTTTTATGAATTTTTTACATTGTATGTTTCTCTTGAGTCCCTGTGGTTTATGATGAACACACGTCTAATGATGTTGAAAGGGCGATCTAATCTTTCGTTCCACACTATATGTTACCGTCTAACAACTTTCATTTGATCTTTTTGGGCAAATTTAACTTTTCCATCCTTTTCAGTGTGTTCTAATGGGTATTTGATTCAATGAACAATCACCACGACACTAGAATCGATGTAACGAGCCCCATTTAATGGTCTGTTCAAAGTTTAAGCGCATATCATTTTTCAGCAATTATCATGTGTGGCTAAAAACTGGAGACCTCCCCAGCTTGCTTTTCACTCAGAAGTGTTTTATGACTGTTTAACTTTTCACTGCCTCGTGGATCTTAATTAGCACAAACCTGTTCACACGTTTTGATACAAGCTGGGTGGTTTCACTTTTCTCACCCACTTTTTTATGGGAAGGACGGGGAATTATATTCTGAATGACTGCAACCAAAATAATTTAAAGCTATAACAGCATATGTTATCACGTTTTTGTCAGATCAATTATCCACGTCATGTGGGAATATACAGTGTACTAGTACTTAATTCATAAACTGACATTAGTTATAACAGAAAGAAAAGCATAAATACAACGATAATATTTCGTTAATGAGAATAAAATTTAGAAACCCTTAACCTTAATTTCAATATCACACTTCGTTAAATATAGCTCTTAAAAGGACGTTATTTGTTAAAACAGTTAACTCCATTTGAAAATCTCAGAAATTTCCACTAACACAACTCCTCTCGTTTATCTAAATATCTATTAACTGTCTATAAACAATCACCCTGATCGATTCCCCTATTTAAACGTTTTCCCCCATAATCCCTGCTACTTAACGGAACACATTTGATGGTAATTATTCCACTGATCTGATCATCCGTTTCTACCAGACCGTCAGCCATCAATCATATGCCAAGTGGCCATGGCTAGGTTTCACTAAATATCACTTTTCTTTTTCATTAAAGAACTACCTGACCGTAAGAGATAAGCTTGATGAGCAACATTTTTATCTTTTTCTTAGCACCTCAGGACAATTCTCCAGATGTTATCGATCTCATCCGTCCATCCACTGATTCACCATAATGAGTCATTGCAGATGGCTTTACAGCTTGTATAATATACACGTTTTTATTGCCTCTATTTTCAACGCAGTTTTACTCGTCAATTATGCAAATGTGACTGCATTGGCTATTAACTCTCTCGGTAATGAAAGCATTGCTCGAATCCTTTACTGTGCTTTATTGGAATGAAGTCTCTTTCGCCCTAAATGGAAACGAATATTTTGATATCTATGTATTTGTGTATATAGATACTGCGTGTACTTAAGTTTTCAAAACATTTTTTCGTCTTACCATATCATTTCACTTCTTAATAAAAATTTGCTTACCTGTGTTTCAGTAACGTTCAACAATGCCGACATTTCCGTTCTTTCAGTAGAGGACAAATATTTCTTTTGTTCAAATTTTTTTTCTAGTTCGAATATCTGTCTGCCAGTGAACGTTGTGCGCGCTTTCTTCTTTTTCGATTTGTCTCCTTTGTCATCTTTTTCCTCTTCAGATTTGTCTTCATTAACTATTTTCCGTTTCATCCCATGGTCGATAGTAGAGCACGAATCGACGGTTGTTTTCCTTTGGACATCTGTAGATTAAAAGAGGTCGTCGCTTACTTAATTTATCTCAACTGTAAATTAGACGCTTCTTAAAATATAAACCCTAGCATTTTAGTATTAAAACTAAAGTGGGAAAAAAATCAACCTGAAAGCTAAGGTTTCTATACATAATTTTTTTAAATATATGAATGAAATGATGAACAAAATATATATGACAATAATAAAAAATAATAGCATGATTAAAATTTTTCCAAAGGCTGAATAACAAAACTACCAACATGAAAAATAATTTTTCCAAAATTAAGATAAAGAGAAGTAATTAACACCATCTATAGTAAATTTCTTCTATAACAACACCCTTTTTAACAGATATTTAAAATTCATTATGTTTCAGATTGAAGTGAGAAAGTGGGACAACGTTGCTAATGATATATTCTCTGAAGCAAATAAAGAGTCGTGCCTGTGGATTTTCGTGTAAGTGGTTTGATTAACATGCAGTAGGGCGATTGCACTCTAGGCAGCCCGTTAATACGACAATTTCAGGCACTATTAAGCACTCTTCCCGGATAACAGTAAAAGCTCTAACTGCATCGTGAGCTATCTGTTATTGAAACGACTCAAATCGATATGTCTGCGCGGTTTTCCTAAGGTCCTACAAGTGTGTAAAAACGTTCCTCGCAATAATCCCGGGAATGAAGTAAAGAAGCCATAAAGATCGTCCAATATCTTGCAGCATGATGACATTCAACGGCCTTGTTGAAACTGCAGGAGGGAGAAGATTCCAGCTTAATTATTTTCTCTAACCTAATCCTACGTGTTTCTTCCATCGTGTGTGGCTTTTCAGCAGTTTTGTGAACTTTCCAACGTGAAAAAAACTAGAAACTAGCAGACACGGAGAGATGACCTTACGTATTTTTTTTGTGCTTGGGACCAGTGCATTCATTTGTATTACAACTTGTCTTTCATAACTATACCCTTCTGCACCGGTTATACTAGTAGATATTGCACGTTATTTTATAGAATATTCTAGCAGTGTAACACGCTGGAGTATTAATAAGCTTTATAATCCCATGTCGATTTTCCTCTTCGAATCGCAATCCCTTACAGGCTTCGAGGGGGGATTAATTGGATTTTAGCAGGGACAAGCGTGCATTGCTGATGCATGTAATTTGTTAATACGCAGCGCCCAACGCTTAGTCGCATACCGCTTTCCTGCCGTAATCACAAAGCAATTAACTAAGCGACTGTGTTGCTGGCTTAGCCATTCTACTTATCTACGAGGCTTAATAGTTGCCTGATGCACCATTCCATTAATAGCGTTGGTGTAATTTTGCACGCATAACGGCTGCCTTCTTTGCCTGTTAACAATCACATTTCCTCTATGAATTAATATCGGTAATGATAAAAGCCAGCATATCGATATCTTTGTAAATCTTAATACAAGTTTCCAGCTCTAGAGTGCCACAAGCCATCAATCTTACTGTACGATCAATGCTTTTGCTACTGCACGACGACTTATTGATATCGCTACTATGCGCCCCAGAGACTCCATTAAACTCGCTATTAATGGGCTCATTTACGGCTTGCTTAATTGATAGTGTATATATTAAGTTATTAGATCATCGATTCCGATGAAGGTTTTGTGCTCAAAATGAATAACGAGTCGCTGATGGTGCGGCTGCTAAGAGGTAGATTGAAGGGGACTCAAGCAGCTGAGACAAAGAAGTTTTCATCATTGCTTTTCCATTTTCCACACAGCGTCAAACGCAGAGGCGTTCTGTTTATTGATTAATAAAACCTATTATTTTTCCCCTGGGCAAAGATGAAGCTTTTATTACTGATTGCCACTACCTTCTTCTTCATTCTTCTTGCGTTTTCTGGCAGTTTTCTTTATTTCGACCTATCGACCGCAATAATCTATACTAGGATGATGTACAAACTAAAACTGACAGTTGGAAATAGAATCTAACTAATCTCAGTTTCTCTCCTCAAATAGGTTAGGCCAGCAATGGAACTGTGGCAATTTTGTCATTTTTTAGACAGCGACTCTATTGTCTCTGTCATCTTCTGTACAATTCAATTTTCTGGAAATAATTTATTTTTCATTTTCTGATCATTGCCGTCACCAGAAGCGTTTAGGTCACTAACCCCCGTCATTCTTCCACGTTTTCTCTTTTCCTATATCGTTATCTTCATATTTTACTCTTACTACAGAGATAAATTGATGGATTGAATTATGTATTTTTTCTCATTTATTTGACTCGACTTTCCAGCCTATACGTAACAAGCGTTTGGTTATGCGAGCAATAAATAATAGCAATGCTTTCAATTTCAAAATCATGAAACTCTATTAAGAATATCTTACCTCGTTTACGCTTGCTTGACGACGCCGACAAGTCCACGGGACCGTCGCTGTCACCCCCATCGACGCTCCCAGACAAGGACATTGCCTTGGACAATGACGAGGAGGGCGCTGAGATTTCCGAGACGTCTGATTCTGAGCAGGTAGTGTCAAAGGGAACACCTGATTCCCCTGCATTCGGCAAACATTTGGTGCTGGTTAACTCATCATTGTCATCATCGATGTTCATGCCGCCCATGGATACGGTACCGGCCCTCAGTGTTGATGATGATGATGATGATGATGATGATAATGACGATGGTGCTGTTCCATATTCTTCTCGAAAACCCAAAATGTCTGCTATTAAATGCCGCGTGGGAACTCTTGGAGCTTTATCATAAATATGTGGATGCCATGTCCGTGGAATAGCAAACATGATGGGGCCATTTGCCGAGTTTTGTGATACCGACTCTTTCCCTTCCATTTCAGTAATTGTCAAACAGCGCTCAGTAAAGTCGCGAAGTCGAATATTTTCGCCCCTGTCCTCACATCAGCTAATTGCTCTATCTGCGTTCCAAACTAATACCGATCCTCAGACAATTTAATTCTTGTTAATTTCCTTTCTAAGTGCAGAAGGGATATGCAGTCCCCCAATTATGCGGCTTCCATCTGGTTCAATTATCCCTGGGTTCGTTTGACAACAGCAAGCTCGCCTCCAGCCTTGTACACGCTCTGTGCAATTGAGATCTAATCATCCACAGAATTAAACCAATCAATAGCCCGCGATTTGATGGAACTCTGAAGAATGTAGAGCCCTATCTTCCACCGCTTGCGTTAATGTTGATCTTTTCGTGCTAAGCCTAATGCTAAATGAGAAAATGAATGCTGGATCTCGCATGCCTGCCTACGTAGCTATATATCCCGCCGCTCTTATTCCTGTCAGTGGGAAATTAATGACAATAATCTGATCGCCTGCTTGAGTGTGGAGGCTATCAATACGGGGTAACACTGAAGAAGGCCTTGCCTCTCTGCTTGTTCGTGCGCACTGAAATACGAAAAAATAGGAGTCAGAATATAATTAGTCTAAACGTGTAAGCAAATAACACGTCTAGTGCCACTGCATACCTTAGCTTGTAGTAATAGGAAGATTATCAAAAGTACTGCCCATCAATGTTTGCAATTTGCAACCTTTCAATAATAGATCATCGAACACAAGATTCTGAAGCTGCACAAAGCACGCTATTTAAGGAAACTGCTTAACGGCAATTTGACGAAGAACACTGTGAAAGATTTATCATCATAATAGAGACCATAAAACAATATCCCCATCACGTCAAATGATAGACGAGAAAATAATCGTTAGCAACCTACTTCGTATTAAATCTTCAAGATTTACGGCCGCGAGCTCAAGCAATATATAGTTTTCAGTTCTGCTGATGGCTCAGTACAGGGCAATCAAGACGTTATTGGCCAGGAATGATTGACTTGGGGCTGATAGCGTATCAATTTATTAATCACAGCCGGGCTTGCATGTCTCGATTAAGTCAACACAATTGTACCAGTAAAGATTACTAGTATATTGGTCAATAGCGCCTCAATTGCTGGGAATAAGAAAGGCGCAGTAACAGCATTCATCGAGTTGGAAACCTGCAAACACGGCTATTAAACCTAGTCCTCCGGAATCCCGTTCAGTGTTACAGCGAAAAAATGAAATCATTCTTGACTTCCAGCCAAATTACTCCTTGTAGCGGTGAATGTGAGCTTTATCAAGTCAGCCAAACGTTAAAGCTAATAAAGCTTGGGGTACAATCAGGAGTCTTGTGTTTTTGCAACCTAATGACTCTTGCCAGATACATGCTGGGGCGAAGTTCAAACTGAAATAATCACAATGGAAATATCTGACAAAGAGTTCTCTTTCTATAATACTAATGCTCGTTCTTGAAGCTAGAATTGGGTCCTAGATTAAGAATAACTTACCATCCCGCTAATTGATCATTAAGCGCCACTGGCCCGAGCTTTCCTCTATAATGCAGAACAGGTGTCAGAGTTGTGGCAATCACTACTAGTGTGTGTGTGTGTGTGTGTGTGTGTGTGTGTGTGAGAGAGAGAGAGAGAGAGAGAGAGATTCTTACGTAGATTATTCTATTCATATTAAATTGTCCTTTTTGTTAATATAAATCATCATTTTTATTATTACTTAAGGTGGGATGCCGTAGAGTTTCAAATCCTGTTTTAGTTTTCCTCTCTTCACTTATTCAAATAGTCGCAGCCATTTGAATTAATTCTAATTGTCAGCAGGACTTATCTTTGTATAGGACTTGCTGCAGTCTACCTAATAATCAGTTATATTCAGTTCGTTCGGCTATTCTCTTTTCATAATATAATCTCGCAAAGTTTATGGTAGGGCTTCATATTAAACATTATTCTCCACTGACAGAGTAAAAAATTATTATCCATATAAAGAAGTCCAAAATGTAAGCTTGCCTATCAATTTATGTATCGCTTACTATGGTTGGTTGATTCGTCAAAATAACATTAAAATAAACTTATGTAGCGTAAAAAAATATTTGCACCCCCTCCTCCCTATCTCACTTTCTCTCTCTCTCTCTCTCTCCCTCTCTCTCTCTCTCTCTCTCTCTCTCTCTCACACACACACACACACACGCACACACACACACAGTGGAGTACAGGCGCAGTTAATCGGTAGACTTTTCTTATCCACTCCTATCTATGCATGGACTTTTCACTACACACTCTATTTGAACAAAGTGATTAAGTCTGTCGGTTCAACGACAAATCAAAAAACCAATTCTGGATGCCGGTGCACTGCAGTGCATTTGCTGGGTCTCATAAATAAGATCCCTTTACTAGCTCCCAGTTTCAAACTTTCTGTAAGAAATAGCTCCAACAAAAACGAAAAGGTATTTCGCAAACAAGATGCGGAGTGGAACAGCGGGTAGCTGGAGAATCATTTGCTTAATTTCCACTGACATTACAGTTTTCAAGCCGTGCTAAAACATTTTATTATTCTATTAGTTCTGGAAACTCCATTAAAATTGTTGTCATCGGCGTCTGTCACCAGTCTCTTCCAATTAGTTTTATTCCTTGCTGCGTGCGACGTTGGGGTATCAAACATCCCTCAATTTATTACTTTAAGATGACAACCTCCTGATCCCCAAGTTATAATTGTGGGATAAGCGGAGTGGCGAGATTCGACAGAAGAATCGATCTTCAATGAGTAGCAATTAAAGTTTGATATCATTAATTCGCTTGACTAGAGATAGCGCACGGAGCAGAGTTGACTCTGGGCGTGATAGGAAGGCTCATTTTGCTGATAAATGGACATGATGTCAAAGCGGCATCGGGACTCCTTTTACTAAATTTACACGTGGCAACATAATTAACTACTGCATCGCTCTTTTTATTTTCTCTTTCGGATAATCGGCCTGTAAAAGGTTTATATCTTGCTGATGCCGAGATCCATCCTGCTGATTCTGGTCTTCTATTGATAATTCACCTGTTATCGGATCTCTTAACAGCACGTGCAGCCGACGAATACTTAGTCGTATAAACTTCGGCGTTTAAGACCCTGTTTGATACCAGAGTTCTCGTAAAGAGTATGCAAAACGCACTCTGAGCAGAATGACGTGGGCGATCCAGCGTTGCTGCGAGGGCACCTGGATCTACTTCAAACTCATCGATTTAATTGTTTTCCTAAAGTGTCAATTGCTTTGATAAAAGTGATTCCTGTGAAGAGCGCTCTATTAATCTTCGACATGATTTCACCGAGCTGAAGCTGTGAGATTGCAGCAACATTAACCGGCTGTCTCCTTTGATTAGACCGCTGGATTTAACAATTAGATTACACTTCAATTCGCCATTTAATTATCTTTTTTTCGCTAACTCAAGAAATATTTTCGTTTCTTACTTCTGCATCTACATGCTTTTTAGAATTTTGGTCGTTTCAGAATCTTGGAGTCCTTAACTGCGAGTTTCATAAACAACGGTATATTAACAGCGATAAAAATAATACTTTAACAATAAGTTCGAAAACCCATAAACATACACGCTCTGATATCTTTAGTAGCAATGCACTACAATATCATATTCAAGACTGAATTTCTCTTCAAAAGCAAATAAACGACAAAAACAGACTGACATACTGAGTGGTGTAAGTAAAATTAACTGAGCACAGAGAAGGTTCTTTGATTGGTACCAAGCCTTCAAAGTGTCAGCAAGTAAATCGAGTTTCAGTAAGAAGAATGTTGTTGAATTTATTCAAGCTGTCGTGTTTTCTCAGCAGGCGATCGACCTTTGACGGGATTTGACGCTTTGATCTGTGTGTCGTCTGCACATGCCCACCCACCTGAAGTCGGCTGTTTTCACTTTTTCTCTGCGGTTGGCGGATGTTCTGCTGGTTAACATTTAACAAAGCTCTTCATTAATGAGTAAGACAATGAAGAAATAATCCCGTCTTCTTAAGCATTTACCGGAAGCCTGGCAAGCGCCAATTCAAAAAAAAAAAAAAAAAAAAAAAAAAAAAAAAAAAAAAAAAAGGGGGGGGGGTACATTGCATTCGAAGTATCTACATGTACATGTAGGTTGATAGAGAAGGTATGGAATACTATAAAACCTGACGGAAATTTGATTCAGTACTATTTTTATCACATGAAGTGCCAAAAGAAGCGTTGGTTATATATATCTGCTGTAAATGCCCGTTTAATGTGCCCATGAGCGAAAGGCAGATTTAATTTGTATAAATATCCAATCCTTCCTTTTTTATTTCATTAAGAACGAGGTGAGTTTGTAGAAGAAGACAAATAGTGCCAACGTGAAACTTTAAAAAAAATATGTGAGAGATAACTGATCTTTTAAATAAGAAATGTGTCATGTTTAGACTCAAGTTCTCGATAAATGCAAATATTTAGTTAATAAAGCTGATGGATTGTTTGATCATTTGTGAACAAATGTTTCAGTTCGGATTTTTATGTAATCTACTGCATATAACATTTATAAGTTATTTAATCAGATATTTATTTTGATACTTATGCATTAAACAACAACTGATGTACATAAATTACTGGAGAATGTTTTACAAATAATATAATTGACCATATTAAAAAAAAACAATCTGATTTTCAGGATATTTATATCCGATCATCAGATCTTTTTTAAGTAGAGGTAGAATGACGCATTTATGGTGTCTTTTTGATAAATCATTTTACATATATTGTTTATGTTTATTCATCGAGGCATTTTAATGATTAAATAACCTCTGCATATTTAAATAGGCTACATTGTCTATATTTGTCTTCCACAGATAAGTACATGTGACGGATCTATATGGATATTCTATTTAAGTTGGATGCAACATCATCAGGTAATGACCACATAAACTACCACACAACCACCAGCTCTGGGCTGCGTAAATCGAAAGCATCGCGTATTGCTAATAATGCTATCACAAAGAGGCTACCATGTACTATAGCGGGCGAGTATGGGCGAGTTATGATATCGATACGATTGCGCTCGGTCGCAATGCGCAATGCTTTCCGAGTTACGGGGCCCAGCACAACTAACGCAACACGGTAATAATGGAAGAAGTAGGAAGTGCTGGAAGTGACTATCTCCGCTAGATCGGCAGCAGTGCCAAGTCACCGGGTTGAAGCCATCAACCTTATTCAGAAGACTCAAGATCCTACAGAATTTATAGTCTTTACTATTCTATATAGTAAATATAAAACAAAGGCAAATACTAATTTGCCGACTAGCCCAGCCGATCAACTAGTTAGGCCGATAGGAGAAGGGAGTAGGTTTTATCTCTTTGAATTGGAATTCAATAACAAAAAAATATAATGCATTGGGTGTAATATTTACAGACCCGCAGCCGGGGTGGGTGGGGTGGGGTGGGTGGGTTGGGGGGGGGTGGCGTGGGGTGGGG
>NW_019773757.1:9610-27404 GCF_001039355.2 Lingula anatina
CCCAGTCTTAAAAAAAAAAAAAAAAAAAAAAAAAAAAAAACATGGATCACAACAAGTAATTGTGCGTGCCTAGATACACGGCGGCTGAGGCATTATACAGACTTGACATTTAATATGGAATATTTTTTTCCAAATTATTTTTCATCAGTTTTTTCCTATTTTGCTGGGATTAAAATCATGTTTTAATAACTTTTATTTATCTCTTTGATGTCATTGTGACATCAGTTCATTAATTGAATTCGCCAGTGAAGCAAACAAAAATGCATTGCCTATTTTAAGTCGTACGACAACCATTGAAAGAGATATTTTGGATCTCCATATTTTCCAAATTATCGTCTTTAAAAGAGTTACACGCCCCACAAAGGACCCTCATGCCAGTGTCTTGCCACAGCAACGGTCGCTGTTACACCTGACCTCATCTGGCTGCTACCAGAGCTTTCAAGCGGCAAGGCAATCCTTAGGATAGGTTTTTAGAGTTAAATCTGGAAAAAAATCCAGGCAACGGTCAAAACTTGTCCAATTTGGTTCAGAATTGTTGTAGGACATGCAGGCCGTTGATTCGGCGAGTAATAACCTACCCACGTATTGTCTATGTGGTTCAAATATGGCGATTTTGATGACCAATGTATCTGCTCAATCCCTTGGTTCTGTAAGTTCTGCTATTAAAAGTGCTCTGTGTGAACGGGTAATCTCATCGTGCAACCTAAAATTGTTCCTAAGGTGCCCCCTATCAAATGATAGTCAAATGGTTCCTAGATTATCTCTTTATTTCATCTGGTTTAGGTTTTCATCAATGACTATACCATTGGTGTTTTGGCACCAATGTGGTATCCACTCCAAATACTGACGATGCCAATGACCCTAGTCACTTTAGACGCGGCACACGATTAGTCATTGGCCACTTCAGGATGTCTGTAAACTCTGTTTTGACCAGTTAAGCGGTACAGGTGAAATCTGACCTTAATAAAGAAAGCCACGCGGTTTCAGTGTTCTACACAGAAACGGTCATGGTCCTCAGTTCATTAGAGAAACTGACGACGCTATTTTGCTGTTTACAGTGGCTTTCTCAGAGGTCGTTTGGTATTCTAACCTGCTAAAACCAGTTTGGTATTCGCTAAGAGCATTGAAAAACGCGTTTTGGTCACAATTTGCCCCTCATTCTGAACGGACTGGGTGGCTTTTGTTTAGTTGCAGCAGCATATCCTGAAGGACAGTGAGTCCTGTGCCCTGGTGGTAAAATTTCAATACATTGGGCGTGGTCTCTGTGTAGATACATCAGTCTGGGCATAACTCCATAGAACTGTACAGACCATTCCGTTTGCCACAATAATCTGTCTGGCAATGTCTGTCTTTTTCGCGCCATTCTGGCACAGATTTTGTTAAAACAACTTTGTAAAACATTGTTGAACTCATTTTACGCACTACAAAACCGACCGCTTGCATGCAAAATTTCAAATTCTTCTTTGCAGTAGTTTCCGAAATATGGATACTTTTTTGACGGAACCATGCTTCGCCAAAGCCCAGCTTAGACCAGGCCAAAGGAGCACTACCCAATTAAATCACTGCATATTACACAATGCAGCAGTGCAACAGACTTGGTAGTCAGTTAATTGGTAGCGACACACCTGACTTCACACTTCTCCAGTCAGATGTCTTATATGAGATCTGAGTTATATGAAAAAAGAACGCATTTTTACCTAAGCATACCGTTGAAACTGAAATATTCCATATTAAATGTCAAGTCTGAAGTATCCCGGGCATCTGTCATCACCGTGCCTTGGTCAACTACCTAAAGGTCGAAATGTTCAGACAGGAGCCCAGACAAAGACTATTTCCTATAAACATTACGTTCATATATAATAAACCAAATTATTACCATTAAAAACAAAACAATCCCTACATAAATACACTTATCTTAAATATTGTTATAATATATTCGTGTTATATTAGAAATTGTTTTGTTCATTGTGTTTTTTCAGGTAACTGTCCTCCATTACCATTTTTCTGATATAGCACCAGATGCGGCACTCAATAAACAAAATGCATTTTTTGCATGGCCTATTTTCATTGGTTCTTTTTCTTCACGACTGTAGTAAAAATGAGATTGCAAGATTATTTTAAAATCTGTATCGAGGACACGTGTTTACCCTGGTCCTCCATTGTTCAAGACACTTTCAGAGGCCCCCAAGGGCTATACAAATGGATGAGCAACATGTCGCAAGGGCAGGGCTGTTTTTGTCTTTGCCAAGCTTCAATTTTGAATCAAGGTCTGTTTTTCCAATACCTCTAACGTCATTTCAAAGACTTGACCTGTCAAATGAACAATGGACAAAACAAAAAAATTGAAAGATGCAGAGGTTAATGTGCTTAGCCGAGAGTATTGGTTGGTTAAAAGATATACATACTCAAGTTTAGTTAAAAAAATGAAAAATAATGTTTCTTTGAAGATCAAGGCCATTTTCAGACAAATATTATTTTGATTTTCATTTCTAAAACAACACATTAATGGTCTTTAAATTTTCAACTACTAAAGTTTGAATTGAGCTTTCTATGTATCTCAGTAAAATATTTTAAAATTTTCACTTATCGGATAAAGGACAATGAAATGACTGACTTTAGGATTAGCATTTTAAATCTTTGTCTCCTTTTCATGCAGCAACAAAGAATTTACTGGATTGAGCACTGCACTGGTAGAAGGCGACAAACTTGTAATTAATTATATACCAACAACGGTGCAAATTCCCTCGTAAATCCCATCTTCGTAACATTTCTATAACTACTCCGTATCAAAAGGTAATTTTGCGTTGTTGCATGATTACCACAAGTCCATTGCATAATACTCGTAGATGAATTACTTTCTGACGTTTGCAAAGTGGCTTACGATTTTAAAGATGTGTTAAAAGTGTGAAATTGGCAAGATCGTTCAGGTTGTCCGAGAAGCCCAACTTCAAAGATGTATACGAGAGATATATGCGAACAAAAAAGATCTATACGAACAAATGACTTGAGTCAATATTTGGAGTGGATACCACATTGGTGCCAATACAACAATAGCAGTCATCGATGAAAACCTGAACCACATCAAATAAAGGAATAATCTGGGAAATTCATTACTATCATTTGATAGGGGGCAACTTTGGGACAATTTTAGTTTGCACGGCGAGTTTGCTGGTTCAAACAGAACACTTTTAATAGCAGATAACTTACAGAACCAAGGAAATGAGCATGCAGCTACCTTGATCATCACAATCCTCATATTCGAACCACAATATGTGAGTAGGTCATTACTCGCCGAATCAACGGCCTACATCTCCTACAGCAAAACTGAACCAAATTGGACAAGTTTTGATCGATGCCTGGAGTGTTATTTCAGATTAAACTCTAAAAACCTATCCCAAGGAATGCCTTGCCGCTTGAGAGCCCCGGTAGCCGCCAGATGAGGTCAAGCGTAACGGCGACTGTTGCTGTGACTAGGCACTGTTCTTTGTGTTCTTTGTGACTGTTCACAAATTCGCTATTTAATGGTTGTAGTATGACTTAGAATGGGTAATGTATTTTTGTTTGCTTCACAGGTGAATTCAACTAATGAACTGATGTCACTATGACATCAAAATAATTATAAAAAGTTATTAAAACACGATTTTAATCCTTTTTTTCATTTATCATTAGCAAAATAGGAAAAAAAAACTGATGAAAAATGATTTGAAAAAAGAATCCATCTTATATGTAAAATCTGTAGTAAGATTGTGTGGTAGTTATAATATCCTTTGAATATGTGATAGTAACAAAAGAAATGAATAGTCATGATTTAATGTATAGAGACTTATTACTGCACTTAAAATGTACTGTATTTGGATTGAAATGTAACCCTTTAATAATTTCCCCATATTCAACATTAGTGTATTTAGAAGTTAGATTGTGTAAAAAAGGCCAATAATGCTACACATGTGCAAGCCAGGCACATCTGATGCAGTACATTAAAATGTTTGAACAGATTTTTTATGTTTTACTGAGCCACTCCCTTGTGTGTGTCATTCCCAGTAGCAGCTTTAGTAAAGCACAAAAATCCACAGCAGTCTGAATTATACATCCACATGTAGATATAATTTCTATTTCATGTATAGAGTTTATATGGTTTATTTTTAAAAGAAGCCTCATTGGGAGCAAACGTTCCTGTTTTTTTTTTATATTTATTTATTTATTTATTTTTTTTATGGGATCTTCAATAACAATTTAAATTTTGATATATTAAAATATAAAACATACAATATATTAAACCTTTATTGGCCAAATTGATATTTTGTAGTTTACAGGCTAAAAAAAGCCAAAGATGGTATGGATGACCCCGCTCTCATATCGAGGTGCGACGTTTTGTTTCTGTGCTTTGTGGAACCCCATCACTCCACCAAAGTTTCAAAACTTATTGAGTTTACGCGCCAGGTTCATCCTCCAGAGGGTACTGTGCAATACTGTGGATTTGATTTTTTAATATCGTAAGCTTATTTACTGGTTCATTCAGTGATTTTTTGTGAAAAAAAATCCATTTAGAATGCAAACAGTGGTTTATGATACAATTTATGATTTATTTATTTGTGGTTTATGATTTTATGTATCAATTTACGCCGTGCATTCGGGATGACTTTTTTCGCTTTAGATTTTATAAATTGCTTTGAAGCTGCAAAACGTGCAACGGCAGGTTAAGTGGAGGACACCAAAGGCACGTTTCCCTCACTTTAAGCTACAAAGGTATTTTCTTCTTGTTTTACTTATTTAAAAGCTGTTAACAGGTCAGGTATTGGAAATAATAAATTCTCTTGATGTGCCACTATAAGTTGAATTAGCCTGAGCTTTTTCCCTTAAATAATTTGTCTGATTCGCATAAAATATATTTTCCTCGAGATGGAAATTATAAAAAATATATTTTTTTTTTTTTTTTTTTTTTGCATTGCACTGTTTATAAATGCATGCTGCAAACAAAAATTAAGAAAAACAAAGTACATATGTTTATCAACATTTTATTAAGCTTAAGCACAAGCACGGCGAAACACAGGAGATTTGAACGACAACCAATGTTTTTAAAAAATCAAAATTATATGATACCATGTAATACACGTTTCCAATAATAAGCACCCGCATACGCTATAAATGCCATAGTACATTGCAGAATCTGTTTCTAGAATTTTTCTCAATTATTTCTTTGCGTCAACGGTACATACTTTTTTCGTTTTAACATTTATGGTTTACAGTTGCATAACTGACAATTTCCCACTCAGTTTGACCACTCTGTCGAAATAAACTGTAGAAATGAATCAAAGAAAACATAGAGATTATATATAGCTTAAACTTAAATGAAGAAACGTTAACAACTCTATATTAATAACCATATTATATATCCTTAGGGTTATACAAATTGTTTTAACGGTTGTCAATATTTAAACATGTAAGAAAAGTCAACGAAGAACCAAAAGAATTGCGAGCACCACCAGTTTCAATATTCAGTGTCCATTGTTGATTTCCGTTTGGTCATTTTGTCCTTTAGCCGCTGTAGGGTTGCCTCCGTTTAAGTAAAGATGATTTAAGTTCGCTGACGGAAAGTCCTTTTAGTAGCAAAGCATGTTTGCAAGTTGCAAGACTTCGAAATAACGAAAAGAGAAAAGTTTTTTGCTAGTTATTTGAACAGTTACAATGGCATCATATGAGTCCCAAGTGGTCTTGTGTCCATGTATTTGGATGTAAGGTTTGAGGGGGCGTCCAGCACTCCCCTTTAGCTCACACCATCGACTGAATACAGTACCCTTAGTGTCCTATTACATGCACATGAACTGACCTTTTCTTTATTATCAATAAGGCACAAACGTCTGTATTAAGCTTGACATTGCTTGTCTCCAATATGTCATGTGATTCTCATGCTAGTAATTATAAGCGAATTCTATGCTGTACCTCGACTTTATTAATTACTTAATTACGGAATTACTTATTTCGAGAAAAAGTTAACATTTACATACATGCACAGTGCACTTCCAAATAAAGACATAATGACCATAGCTTTCAAATCATTGGTCGATATCATTACGCTCACCACTTCAGTTATATTTGCAAACACGCTCTTGGGCACTATCAAAGAGTACCTAATGCAAAAACGGCTATACACACTTCATACTGCAAAAGTGTACAAACCGTGATGCTTGTTATTTTCAATTTTGGACAAACGCGTGCCAAAAAAGTAAAGAAAGAAATATGAAGCTGTCTCAAGGCATTTAACCAGCCGAAGGAATATACGAGGGTAAGTAGTTCGGAGTAGTTGGAGGCGTCTGGGGTCGTGTCCATTTACCACCTGAAATGAAATGTGTAATTAATGACTTTGCTAGCATTTCGTCTTACATGTTTGATGTGCACATGGTGATATTGTTAAGAAATATCACTACATTTTAAAAAGAGGGTCAAGTATTACAAATTTAGCTTTCAATAAATTCTGGCATGATGTTCATTAAAGAGAAAATAATATTAAGGTGGATCCTTAATAAAGGCAGTCCATGAATAGTAATGATAAGAAAAATAAAGTTATCCAATTTCAATTAACAGAAAACTATTGTAAGTCATGCATAGTACAACAAACATGCTATTATACCGTTTGTTTAGATCGATAGAAACAGTTTTCCACAGGGGAGTGAAGTATTGAGGTGAGATTCTTCCTCCCTGGCTTAATGCCCTGAATTCACCAGTAATGGTTGATACAAAAGTTTTTAACTTACGGCCACAAAGGAGAAGTCTCGTTTACGAGTGGCCTCCAAGGGGTAGTTATGCTCGTCGGAATGTCTAGGATGATCTTGTCGTTAAGTGGGAATGTGTTCCAGTCGCCACATATGCCAACAATACGTTCGCACCAAATGGGGGGGATTACAATCACCATACAGTGACGGGAAATATAGAGCGTGATCTTGAAGAATATGCATTCAATAGACAGGTAATACCCTGGTATGTGGGAATCTAGCCACACAACCGTGATGCGGAAGTATGTCCCCGCAAACAGGAATGCCGGTGCGGCAATGGCTGTCGGTATGATTACGGGTGGTCCAGGGCCATCGTCTACCTGTAATTATTGAAAAACACAAAAATAATAATGAAAGCTTTGATAAGACATTATTTATAGAATCTTAAAACATGAGGATATTTTAATATAAAATAAAGTCTATGCGCAGCATGGAAAAGTAGTCCGCAAGGAACCGTAGTCCGTTTTCCATATAACTTTGTACAGGTGTTAATCGTCCCTCTTAAGTCCCCGGATAGACACTACAACCACATTTATATGGTAACATTTTTAATTATAAATTTTTTCAGCAAAAATTATATTTGAAATATTGTAATAATAATGTAAATTATAGTAGAGATACGTAATAAGAAGTTCTGACATGCTCAAACCGCCAGCACTAGTTGCTGACGCAGTGTGCAACTAAAATGACGTTGCAGCACGGTATGGCATAAATAAACTGCATTAAATAGAAAGGGACTGTAGAGAGAGAGATAGATAGAGAGAGAGAGAGAGAGAGAAAGAACTCACTTCCAAAGTGTACATTCCTGCGAACGTGTTCTTGTAACGGACGATAACGCTGCTCCCCCAGCAGCCAAATTTCACAGCTTTCAATCGGGTCTTCGGGCCTCCATTGAAGAACTCGTGCCTTGTCAACACATACCACATACTACATCTAAGTTTGCCTGGTAAATAAGGCATTGCCATAAAGCCGATATGATCAGGGCTGGTGTTGTACCTGAATTCCCTTTTATCGCAAGTCATATAGCGGATATCGCCGTGAGCATGGCAATAACAAATGCCAAACACTGAAATGGATAAGTAACAGGATAAGTACTTACTTATCATTTTATGAAAGTTTAAATCTTAGTTAACTGCCAATGGATGTTTATCACACAATGAATGTATATCACACAAATGCACTGTAACCAAATGTTATCTGCTGGTATACGTATACGTATACGTATACGTATACCAGCAGATAACATTTGGTTACAGTGCATTTGTGTGATATACATTCATTGTGTGATAAACATCCATTGGCAGTTAACTAAGATTTAAACTTTCATAAAATGACTAATTAGATAAACGCTCAGAGAATTTATACAAACTTTTCTACGTTAGACTATAATTCTGACTAAGACGGGATGTTATATCGAAATCCGACAATAGCATTGTTAGTTTGTTTCTACCAATGCCCAATGGTTGTTCTCTCACACTCCAATGGCCAAGGAGGAAAAAGCAGAAATTACAATGTAAAAAAAAAAAAAAAAAAAAAATGGATCATCCACCCCAGAGGACAGCCCAATTTCCAAACACACTAAAGTTCCGCATTGCCCATGCACATCTCCAATGATAAGCCTATCAATCTCCAAAAGTTTCAGCTTCCTCACTCTAATGGCCTAGAAGGAGTTAACAGAAATTACAACGTGAAAACAATTAATAATCAACCATCCCCAAAGGACAGCAGAACCCCCAGTAGAAAATGCGGCAAGGTGGGGGTGAACGGATTTACCCCAAATTTGGTGTGTTTGAACCTTTATATGAACAATATCTGAGGCTGCAATATTTCCTGAAACAAACCCCTACTTACAGAGATATGGCCAGTGACAATTTGGGGGGGTTATCAACCAAAAATTCTTCTGAAAAACAGGGTTATATTGATTGGCCTTTAAGTTTATACAGGTGTCACTAAATGATTTCGTTTGGTGATATATTATAACCTAAAGATAGGGGATTAAAATGATATACACTTTTTTCATTCTCTTTGTTTCCATGGTAACAAACCAAGCGTTTTTCTCAGGCCTACAAACCACATGCTTTGAACACCCCCCTTCTATTTTTGACAATATCTTCATCTTCACAGGTCTTTGGGGTAAAGCGTGTTCAGGACCAACAGATAACTCATTAATCTATTTATACATGAAATCAAAACCTACTGCTGTTCTACAACTTGTCCGTTGTAACAGATAGAACATGACCTAATTTCTTCATTTTTCGTAAATATATGCGGACACATATATCGGTGCACTCAACTTCAGCTATCTCTTTCAAGTCAACAAATGGTTTAAAACACTGTTAGTTGAGCTTTTTATTTTCATTTTACCCATTCTAATTTTTTCTGGTTAAAACAAGCATCTAACACATTTTAAAATCATGTGAAACTAATGTACTAACGTCAGAACAATACAACGTCATTATCCAACATGGCGGAAAACGCAGACTGTTTCAGGGGGTGGAAACGCGGTACTTATATGATTATGACGAGCCTAACCGTCAGCACCGGATATTAGTTTGTGACCTTGAGGGGCTATTAGGCTTGGTCTTTGCGGCACGCACGAACAGTAGTCGATCTACCACACCTGGGTCTTTTGTTTTTGACAACTGTTCACTCGTCAAGGAGGTGCTTGTTCAAGACTACAGACTGATATCTACTAGTACTACCAGTGGCTTCATTAGTAACGTTCCCACAATACATGGTTTTCTGTCTGTGCGTACATACCCTGAATTTGGTTAGCCTCACTGACGAGAACAATGGACGTTTCTTACCCCTCTCTAGGATTACCCCTGACTGTTTCTTTGCAAATCTTCTTCAACGAAGTCGTATATCATGTGGTTTATATTTTGTCTACAGATATGAAAAAACATGTAGTGTATTGCAACAGAGATATTAACAGTCATCTTCGTCGCGTTTACATGAAGCAAAACAGTGTGAGTTACGAAAGCAAACTGATTATTGTCAGGTGTGGATTATTTTGTCTCCGTGGACATTTTCCAGTATCTTTGGGAGAATGAATGGGTTATACCATGTGACCAGCACAGGGATATGGGCTTGGTTTGTGCTGGAAACCATCCACACAGGGAAAAACGAGCCTATAACGAAATATGTCATGGATTAACTTGCAGATGTCAGTGTAGACAAAAAGCCATTTGAATGTACTGGTGCCACTTGGTTCAGGTTTGTATTTTAATACAGGCTAAAAGCCAGAAAAAAAGTTCACTCAGAAAAATAATCTAGGTGCAATTTTTTAATGGTTAACGGTCCATTTTTTCTTTTTTTTAAAGAAAAATGCCCCCTTTCAAATAATGAAATTGCAGCCTAAGGACCTGTGATAATTCTATCTTTTAAGCTATATTTGTGTGGGTATTTATGTAGGTTTAAGGGTATTTGGGTAAAATAAATTTATTGAATTAGATTGAGGCTAGGGCTGGTCTTGGCAAAATTGCTAGGCTCATCATAATTTATATTCGAAACCATGTCTTACTTATAAAACATGGACAAATGGGATAATAATTTATTTTTCATCAATGTATCAATTAACTTTGTGATAAGTGTTTTCATGTGTCTGTAGTAAGCTATATTTATATTTCAGGCATATTTGAGAAGTGTTATTTGACACACAGTGATCTTATGGTCAGCAAAAGAGTCCAAAGCCTTGCAGAAACTGAAACTAGTGTGGAAATGACGGATGTTGTAGAAAGGCATGTATGTAAATGAAAGCCACAATATAACAAATGCTGAGGAGATGCATGAGGCCCTAGTTTCTGCAGATGGAGTGGAGGGGTGCTCTTTTGCTGCCATTTTCTACATCCAGCTAGACAGACATCTTCCAAACCTGCGTGGACTGGAGTGTCCAATTACAACAATTCGGCTTTCTTGATTCCTACAACATGACAAAATGTGTCTCTCTTCCTTGAGCAGTTTTAATATGAGTGATACTGATGTTAAAGTTAATTTGGGTTTTTCTGAGGCAAATGTGCCAACTGGGACTATACCTAGCAAGATCACTCACAAGGAATTTTTTTCTTGTCCAGAGAAGTCTTCTCTGAAATATTTTGCTACGAAGACTGAAGAGTAATTGTAAGGTCCTTTTTATTTAGACCACAGTTATGAAATGTGCCTAAAAACAGCTTTTGATCAAATTAAAGTCTAGTGGGCCAACAACCTGACTAAAGAAAAACTTAAAGCACATCAGCTGTGAGAGAACTCCATCCTCTTGAATATCTCACTGAATTACACAATGGATGAGCTTTAAAGTCATCTAAACCTTTGAAACTATATTCAAATAAAGTAAAGGAGTTTTTACTGAAGGAGTTTAGAAGGGCACAAGAAACAGGACAGCAGAACCTAGCATTTGTGAGCATGAAGATGAAAATGAAATGTTAGTAAGGAGGGTTACAGACTATTCAGGAAGAAAAAATCAGCAGTTATTTTTGAATNAATTTGGAGTGATCCATATCTGCCTTAAATATTCATGCAGTTTTATAGCTCTAAACCCTGTGAAGATGGAGATATATGCAATTAAAGATGGTAGTGTCAAAATTGGACCTTTGGGGGAGGGGTGTTATAAATGGGTGTGGCTCGCCCAAGCAGGGTCTTATCTGAATTCTACATATATCTGTGGCAAGCCAAATGATTGTTTTCAATGTTTGTAAGGTCTAATATTTTTTAGTTTTCTTCATTTTTGTTTAATTTACACAAAATATATCATTATTTTTCCAAGGTAAAAATGGAGTCTCAAAGAGGCTACATAAGCCATAACTTATAATAGGCTATAATTCTCTGAAGAAGGGATATATTTGGGATTCCTTCCTAACTCATGAATAACTTCCTATTATACCTCCATACAACAAATTTGGTTGAAATTTGGTTGACCCCCACCTTGCCACCCTGGGCTGGTTCTCTCGTGGACAAGCTCTTAACTCTAATGTTCTAGGAGGAGCTAGCAGAAATTACAATGTAACAGAATAAAGAAATACCCACCCCCTCGGCACACCATAACACGCAGTTGACACTAAATTAAGAAACAACCAAGCTCATTGATAGCCCAACCCCAATTGCACTAAAGGATGAGTGCTGGTAACCATTGGCAAAGTGCCCAATCGTCAAATGTCCAAAACAATTTGCTATTATAAAGTTTATGCATATGTTTGTTGCGTGAGAAAAATATTATTTGGTTTGAGGCATCGTTACTTAGTGTTTTTAATGCGCTATACGTGGGGGAGGGGGGGGGAGGGGGGAACCAGATTTACCTGTTGTATGAACTCTAATGTATCAGAGCAACTTGTTTCAGTATATTAATTACAAAAATGATTTTTCTCATGAAACATGTCTGCTGGTGTAAAAAGGAGTCATACGATAAATGCATGTGGGCCCAGCCTGGGCCTAATTAAGATGGGGTCTGGGCTTCTTAGGCATAGGACTAGATTTGATGTGAGCTTCAGGTGCATCCTCGCCTACGCTGATTTCAAACTGGCCATTTAACAGATGCTCATCAGTATAGTGGCTAGGTTGCTTTATCTTGTAACCGTCTGGTAATTAATTATAGGCTGCTGGTCTCGTTTGGACAATTTACCAAGTCAATATGTTTTCACTGATCTCCTTGACAACATAAGCTATTAATAGCATTTTGGCAAAAATACAGTGGGATCACGAATAGTGTTGGTGTGGAAGGATAAGTCATAAGTAACAACACTAGAGTGTGTGAGATGGAGTCTTTTATTTTATTTTTTATGCAAAAATAGGCGTAAAAGGGTGTGTTTACACATCAGTTTTAGTTGTACAATATGTACTTTCATGCCCATTAGGAGTGGGGAGGGTCAAGCCACCCTACGTGTAGAGTGTCTCCATAGCATGGGTCTCTATATAAAGTACAATATACATCTAATAATTTATCATAATTAATATAACTTGGAATATCTGAAGAACATTTTACATTTTATCTTTCTTAATCCTAAGAAATAAGAATATAAATAAAATATACGTATTGTATTTTAACTCCATTTCTCATCCATTATTTCCTTTCACGATAGCATGCATTACATGAAAGTGATTTTTTTCTGCTTACAATTGAAAATATTTTACTAACTCAAGGTCGCCCCACCCCCTTCCGCGGCGGGGGTTTGGGGGAATTCCACCAATTTTTTTTTTTTTAATTTGAAACAAAAAGGTGAATTTAGGTAGCATTTCACCTACATTAGGAACCTACATTGTACATTAGGAATTAACTGATATTAATGGGAACACTACATTTTAAACTTTTTTTCAAAAGTTATAAATATAAGGTAATAAAAAAACACTTTTATGATCATTGATCGTTGCTTATTAGTTGTAAATATGTTTAGTTCCCTAGCTACCAGTCAGCCCCGACTAGTACCCCTCTCAGTTGTCACAGTTACCGGTAGTTTTCATAGTATTAATGTTTTTTTAAATCCAGGTCTTCATGTTTAACTGTTTGTAAGGGTAAAGTTATTCATATCGTTTTTAAAATCGTAAATTTCTAAAGTGGTCACTGTCTCTGACACCTTCAAAGCCAAAGTCCTCTGAAATCTTCTTGTGACGGGTGTCTGGCTGATAAGAGCAACATATTTGTAGGACGACCTTTGCCTGAAAAGTTAATATTATTTGCTTCTTCTCTGAATTTTATATATTTAACTGAATGCTTTTTTCAATGGTGATGACAAAACTGGTAAAATCATTACTTACAGTAACATGGCAGATGTTTAGTGGGAAAGAAACAGTCCCCATAGTTGTCTTGCTCTGCGGGTGTCAGTGAGTCCCACATGTCATTAAATGCAATTGATATGTTCTGTTCTTCCGGGGTAAGCTGAGCCTGGACAGAAACAAAAGCTACCATTGCCACAGCAAGGAACATAAGCACGATCACGTTTTTGTCTCCTGTCATCTTCAAGCTGGAGTCTTTCTGGCTCTGGTGTTCAAGGAGAGGTGCACAACAACTGATGTTTTCTCTTCTCCACCCATCTTATATATTCATTTGTAAGTGGGCGTAAAGACCGCCTTCGCCACGGTGGCACACAAAGCGTGCGCATGCGTCTTAATTGTCACAACTGTGCCTCGTCTCTTTTTGAATCTTTTCCAAAAGAGGCCAGCCGTTTACAGAAAATCGTCATTTTAAGCATGTGTTGAGAGCGTTTTTTATAAATTCTGCTTGAAAACAATGTCGATTTCATATCTCTCAAATTACCAGACCAACATTTTCAAAGTCCAGTTGTGTCACCGTTGCCTTTATTTTACCATCTAAAGCTTTTTGGCAACTACCAATTTTAAATGTTACTAAACGATGTGCAATGGTGATCGGTAACACAAATGGCCAAATTTCCCAGGTGAAACCCCGTTAATGTTCAGACTATAATATTCAAGTAGGGTTACCATAAACTCTACCATGCCTTTAAGATTACGGGGGACATTACAGTTGTTTCAGAAATCGATAATGCCATTTTTATACATGTTTATCAAACGTCCATGTAACAATGGGCTGATTATGGGGTTTTTCTGAAATACTTGAAAATATAACATCTTCACTGTGTCGATGGAGAGGACACACCCGATTCTCAAATTCTAAATTGATATTTAGATTATGGATAAGAGACGGCATTATAAATTTAACCTTCACTCCAGTAATATCTCAACGCAGTTAGAAGTGAAAGAAAGTCGATCTTCTCTAACCACACTTAATTGACATTATTTATTCATATCATCGGAGACAGCAAAATGCATCAGTAGGCAGAAACTGCGCAAATAATTGAAATGCGTAGTGTTTTTCTTGTCTGTCAAGAAAAATGTTGCTGGTACCGGTGACTTTTTCAAGTTTAATTAAACGTCTTTATTTTTATGCACCTTCGATGAAAGTCTTCGTATTCATTAAAAAAGAATGAAGTGTAGGCCACAAAACTGACTAAATGAGGTATGCAGCATGGCCGCCTTCCATACATTTCCAACACTCTTCTTAACTTTTGCCAAGCTTTATGATTATACTGAACACTGGATAATGATTGAAATCATTTCAATGTCACACAAAGAGCTGAATGTTAATGTGATGCGTTAAAACCAACACCTCAGTTAATTGGTATCATCAGCAAAGAAGAATTTTAATCAAATATTTATTTGTATTTTGTGTAACACGGAAGGGTTCACGCTTCTTACTTCTGTCACCTCTTTTAGTGCCCTTGGAAAACTTTACAAGATGTCGTTGAACACAGTTTTCAAAGCGCTTTTCTTCATATGGAATTTTATGTCCAAGAATGAACTTTTTATTAAGCGCTTATCCTTCAAATTAAAAGATGTGATGCCACACGAAAGACAACTCACCACACAAAAATACTCAATAGTATAAAACGTGGTGGTTTGTTGGTTAGCAAAAAAGATCCAGATTCATCTCATAATCAATCAACAGGAAAGAAATTTGCTGCAAACTAACTATACATTTAGTTGATTTTTCACATTTTGTTATACTGAGGAATCCTGTGGTTAAAAACAATAGCTGTCCCTAATTTTCAAACACTGGTGCATCCCCAAACCACAGGTACAAACAAATTTACCCCCTCCCCCATCAACTCTCTAATTCCCTTTTAAAATACGGAGTTGTTTGTGATGTTAAGGCCTTGAGTCGGACCTCATATTTTGAGAACTAATCACTATTACACTGATAGTTCTTCTGTTGAGCTGTAATTATATAGTTGATTAAGATTGTGACTCCCCAGCCACACTTAATTGACATTATTTATTCAAATCATCGGAGACAGTGAAATGCATCAATAGGCAGAAATTGCGCAATTAATTGAAATGCGTAGTATTTTTCTAGTCTGTCGAGAAAAAATTTGCTGGTACCGGTGACTTTTTTTTCAAGTTTAATGAAACGTCTTTATTTCTATGCACCTTCGGTGACAGTCTTCCTATTCATTAAAAAAGAATGAAGTGCAGGCCACAAAACTGACTAAATGAGGTATGCAGCATGGTCGCTTTGATTTTCCAAACATTTCCAACACTCTTCTTAACTTTTGCCAAGCTTTATGATTATGCTGAACACTGGATAATGATTGAAATCATTTCAATGTCACACAAAGAGCTGACAAAGTGTACGATGTTAATGTGGTTAAAAACAACAGCTATCCCTTATTTTCAAACACTGGTGCATCCCAATACCACAGTAAATATGTAAATTTACCCCCTCCCCCAAACAATTACCTAATACCCTTTCAAAATACTTAGTTGTTTTTAATGTTAAGGCCTTGAGTCAGACCTCATATTTTGACAACTAATCACTAAAACACCGATGGTTCTTCTTGTGAGCTGTAATTACATAGTTGATTAAGATTGTGACTTCAAGATTGTGTATCAAGAAGGTTTTTGGGAATGTCTTTTTTAGCGCACTCCAGCACAAGGTGTGCCAGAGTGTTGAAATAGCAAGACTAATAATAATAAATGTAAATGTAAATAAGTTTATTAAAACACTTATTTACATTTACATTTATTATTATTAAACCTAACCTACCTTTTTAAATAGCAAACACATCTCTCCGCAAAATAACGTATTTCAGATAGGAAATTAACACGACGACATTTCTTGGACTCCATCTTTCCACCTTAACGGTACTTTCTGTATTACTCTCAGCCAGCAGATAGTTAACCCAGTCAAGTCATGGGTTTTGCAAGGAGCCATGTCATTGGACGGATATTTTTAGGTCATCGTAATGCGTTCATATCAGACCAATAACAGCATACGTATACTCATCAACATTTCCTTCTAAGAACCTTTCTATTCCTAAGTTCTTTTATAAGAATCGAAATCATAAAACACATCGGGCGTCCTTACACGCGAGCGGCAGCAACACGTATTTTCCTTTGAATTTCACTCGCATTTATCATTTAAGTTAGATACACCTCTAAACTCCACTAATAGTAATATAATAAGATTTTTTGAAGACCATATTTAGCCAGAGGCATTACCTGTGAATATCCAGTGAAAAATTAATCAGTGGACCTGGTAGAGGGTAGGGATAAGCATATTTAAAGTAGGAAAAACATCAACTGTGTAAGTAATAACACAAACGCCAACCTTCTCCCTACAATCGTTAAAAGGTCTTTATCAAACTGGACAGTACCCATGGTCCGCGTCTGCTGTCACCAAGGGACCATTCCCACAGGTATTTGGATCAGTCTATATCCCCGGGGGAGTCTCACTAAATTGCTATCAACGTAACCGGCATAAATGTCTAGTAAAACTGTTAGGGGGTAGTTACCTTTACCCCCTAGCTGATTTAGTAGGCGTGACAGACGTTTAAGTCGGTTAAGTTGATAGCAATTAAGAGAAACTCCCCAGGGAGTTAGACCGATCCAGATGGATCATTCTAGGCAGCGGAACCCAGTCCAAGTTTCTGTTACCGACCAAACGACCGCAAAGGCGGTCCAACCAGTTACTTAGATAGTAAGTAAATAACTAAAGCCATAGCGTGTTTTCCTTTCTATAGATACTCATCAATCGTCTGATCAGTTAAGGGTTTTATGCCCACAAGGGGTGGTTTTGAACTCAATGGTGATCCAAGATACATGTACCTCTCTCATATGCAGGTATGGGTCCTCTAAAAACCGATCAATAAACAACAATAATAATAATAAAGCAATAAACTCGATCAGCGACACTACAATTAAGTAATTATAATAATGTCGCCTACACATTAAATGAGAACACAGAAACTATATGGAATATTTTGGCATTATCTTCAAACTGTGTTGAGGAACTTGTTTTGTCCATTTGAAAAAAGGTACGTTCTAGGTATTTAAACGGCAAAGACCCGTATATAGAGCGGGTTTAGAAAAAAATTATTGTCTGAAATCCCCACTGCCCCCTGAAGCATCGGTAATAGATGAGCAGATGTACTTAAAATGAACGCACTCTGGCCATTTCCGAAGCCAGCAGGACAAAAATATAATAATAATAATAATAATAATAATAATAATAATAATAA
>NW_019773757.1:31061-52345 GCF_001039355.2 Lingula anatina
ACAGTTTACAACAGGACGTTCAGTGAATCCTCCAAACCTTTAACAGTATCGTTATTAAATACGCTTCAAAGATTTAGATGTTGTCCGTGCTATAAGCATATGCAATGGTACATATACATGTATCAACAGTTGAAAACGACATCTCTGCTAAATTGAAAGACAGGGGGGACCATTCGTTGTGTATAAATCGATCAGCTGGCACAATAGAGAAAAGCATTAGCGTGGTACACTTTAACCAGATACTACTACAGTAGTCAGAAGTCAAATTACTCTTCTGTTAAAAGACACTTATAATTAAGCAAAGTATGAAATCAACTAAGAAAATAATTATCCCGCATACTGGTATAGAATAATGAACGGCCCCTTAGTGCCTTTGTTGATACGCCAACGGAACTGTTTCTTTAAAATCTCACGACCTGTTCTTCCAGTGTGCGGGTTGCCTTAGAAGTTGGTTATAAACCGCATCAGCTGAACAACAAGGATAAGCTTATATAGGAATAATCATATGTGCTCGTGTGTGTGTGTGTGTGTGTGTGTGTGTGTGTGTGGTGGAGGGGCCCCGGCACACTCACACGCGTGTAAACTAGCAATTTGGCACCAAAGCAATCTTATCCAATCGTTACGCTGTCCAATTAAGTAGAAAATCGTTCCACGTAAATGTTACAGTATCCAGTGCTTACTGCATGGTTACAGTACATGTAGCTAGACCTAACCTTTTTCAACAACAGGCATCTTCATACCGGTCAAGTCATATACATGTACTCAAGAAGTCATGTACTCATGAAGGCTTTACACATCGTGTGATGTAGTTAGTGTTTCGAATCTGTTGATTTTGTTAACTCGATAAGGATAAAAATCGACTAAGCAGCGTCAGGGTATCATTTATTGCAACAGCGACTATCAATGCGCTGAAACGGCGTTAGCATCATTCGGTAACCATTCAGCGGGAATGCCGTGGACATTTTTCGATTATCAACATAGTGAAGAAGAGACAAGGCCGAGTTATACTTCTCCCTACTCAATTGGATGTATGTGCAGCAGGCATGAAAAAAAAAAGAACAAGTTCAGCCAGAGAGCAGACGATCAGTGTCTATACTTAAAAGCGAGTTTTTTCACGTCAATCAAGTGAATTTTCTAAGGAATAAAAATTGGTCACAGGGCAAGGACTGTATTGGCTTGTCGAGTAAACAGTTTTATAAGGCACAAGCCCAAGATTAGTTTAAAAAGACAAAATAAATGTTTCTTTGAAGATCAAGTCCATTTCACTTGCATCATTTTCAGGCAATTTTTTTTTAAATTTGTATGACACCAGATTTATAACTTGAATTTTTAAAAATCTTTACATTTTAAATTACTAAAGCTTTAATCTCTCAAACAATCCTGTATTTTTGTTTTCACTTATCGGATAAAGGACAATGGAATGATTGATTTTAGGATTAACATTTTAAATATTTGTCTACATGTACAGTATCGATTTGGAAGTTGAATTGTGTAAAAAGAGCCAATATTGCTACAGATGTGCAAGTCATGGACATCTGATGCACTACATAAACATATCTGAGGAGTTTTATGTTTTGCTGAGCCACTTCCTTGTGTGTGTGAGGCTGTTATTCAGACATTCGTGTGTGTGGCAGTGTGATTCATTCAGGCTCCGTTCACATGAAAAGTCTATTTTCTAAAATTCTATTTTCTATTCGCGGTATCTTGTGATCACGGTCTGTGCCCTGAATACCCCGCGGCATAATTACTGGCAGCGCGAGCTACCCAGCAGGCATAGTTGCGTTGGTTCAACGTTGAAAACAGGTTGATACGTTGAATTGCCGTTGATCTACCTAAATTCAACGTAAAATCAACGTTGATCCAGCCACGTCAAAACACCGTCATAATGTGACGTTGTCTCAGCGTTGTATTTTGGTCATCGTTCTATTTTGGTCATTGACACAACCTTGCAGTTATGGATTGTAATTTAAAATATTTATTATTGAAAAACGTGATACTTTGTTTATCAATACTAAAACTAAATTGATTAAAATAATAACAAAAGGGTTTTAAAGTAAAAGTGACAGTTGTTTTGTGTCTTTAGTGAACTAGTGAATTTTCTTAACTTGTTATTCGGAAATACATTACAATAAACTGAATTCCTTGCAAGGTCAGCTAACACTAGGATGAATAAGTTGCTGTAAATGTGATGGAGTGAAGTCAATAAAGTTGACAATTCTTGGTAACCTGTTATAGATAGATAGGTTGAGGTGACTTTGACTTTGTTATATATATATATATATATATATATATATATATATATATATATATATATATATATATATATATATATATATATATAATACATGTCAAAAAGTGTCCCCCNAGCTGTAAATTGTTAGAAATAGTGCTTTTTATTACAGATATCGTGTCTAACATGATAAATGGTTAAAAAAATACAAAATAGTGGTGAAAATATACACATTTTATACCATTTAGTAAAATTTATAATATTTATTAAAATTTATTATAAATTTATTATACCCCTCAAATCCACTGTTTCACTGTGACTTCTACATATGTAAAGAAATGTCTATAAAATTGAAAAGACGCCATCAAATGTCACCAAATTCACACACAATTAGCATATGGGTGTGCTCGTTAAAGATCACGTGCCTAACAGCGAGTGCGCCTACCGCGTACTGCAATTATCTCCTGTAGACGGTGCGACAAGCCTTCAACATGGGTAACAATTCTGTTATGTGGGATATTGTCCCAGGCTTCTTAAACAAGTTGGGGGAGTTGGTCCACGTTTTTATGGGGTTGGTTCTCCTTTGCATTGCACACTCAAATTCATGTCACAGTTGATTAGTAAGATTAATATCAGGGCTCAAAGATGGTGGTTCCATCCTTAGAGCATTGTGTTTCTTCAACAAACACTTGCCAGGCGAGAGGTGTGAGCAAGTGTGCAGTCATGATAAAGCCTAGAGTTAACCCCAAAGTCAGTTCTTGAAGATGGAATGAGATATCAGCTCAGCTTGTGTGTGAATATATATAAGAAAATAATATAAGAAAATAACTTATATTAATCTAAACCTTGGAAATTTTAACTTAAAGGCCATACATTTATACCCTACATATATTTAGCCATCAAACATGTCCTACTGCTAAACACATCCAGGCTGAAAGGGTGTACCATGCTTGGGTGCAAAACATGCTTAGGAGCTATATGCGTGTACGTTGTAATTTCCTGCTGGGTGGGGTTGATATAACATTGTTTTCTGACGTTGATACAACGTTGTTATCTGAGGTTGACACAACTTTCAAATGTTTATCCAATGTCTATTCAACGTAATGGTTCAACGTTGTTTCCTCGTTAAAACAACATAATTTGTCTGCTGGGTAGTTACTTCCAAAGCTGTTATTAATTCTCGGCTGCGCTCGGAGTGATCACAAGATACCGCGAATAGAAAATAATCTTTTAGAAAATAGATTTTTCATGTGAACGGAGTCTTATTCGTGTGTGTGGCAGGTTTGCTCATCAATATTTTGTTGAGCTTTTTTGAAAAAAAACTCACTGAAGTTATATTTAAGACCCTACTAATTTTTTAAAATTGTATCTTAATAAATTCAGTTTATCAGTGTGCTAAACTGACATAGATTATGATGTAAATAAAAATATGTAATAACTTCAGTGAGTTTTTAGCTGCTCAATAGAAGTTCCCCTTCAAGGTGCATGCTTACCAAACAGATGTGCCTGCAAATAAAGCTAAGTTTTGCTAAAAACTTATTTTTTTTGTAATTTATCCTTAAGAAAATGCAGAAAATGCAGAAAAACTCAACAAAATATTAATAAGCAGGCTTTTTCCTATAATCTGTAGAAAACCTAGATAATTAAAATAAAACACTAACAAATGGCAGCTCGCCTGTAATTTAACATTTCCTAAGTATATGTTTCCAAATCAATATTTATGCCTTTTCTTTAAACATTAATCATTTTAAAAGTATCATCCTTAAATGTATGTTACAAATCACATGTAATGAAATACAACTATATTTCATTTGCCACACCTGTAAGTAACATAATACATGTATGTTCCTTGGTCAAAAACGTCCCCTATAGGCCTATAAGTGCACGTGCCATACAAACAAACGGGCAGATTGGCCAATTAGCTTGCCCATTATGCTGTTAACAATTCAAAGAGGCAATAAGTATGTGGTCTGGGCCAGGTCCTAATTGGGATGTGAACTGGGCCACTAAGAAAATCTATATATATATATATATATATATATATAATCTATATATATATATATATACGAAAGAGAGTCAGATATAGATTTTCTTATATATATATATATATATATATATATATATATATATATATATATAACAAGCGTGAGTGTGGAACAGAGTGCTCAATAGTCCGGAACATTTGTACACAATTAAAATAAATAAATAAATAAATAAATAAATAAATAAACAAGAGACATGCAATAACCCCGACTCCGAGTTTCACGGGCATACCCAGAAGGTATGCCCGATCGTCAGGAGGTTTATTTGAAAATGTTTTTTAGCCGTTTATCGACACGGCGTGACGACACTTACGTCGCACGACGTGTCAGTTACGTCACCCTATGTCGACACATGGTTATTATTTCAGTTATTTTATTTAGAGTATCTGGTTTTATCATTATCAAGAGTTTTTCGTTCGGGGAAAGGTTGCATAGGTGCTGATTTCTCCTTTGTGGCGCCGATTTTTTTTTTTTTTTTTTTTTTGACGTCCCATCTAATGTCATACTGAGTGTTACTTTATTTTAATTTCCAAATGTATTTAGATAACTCAGTTTCTACATATTTTTTGTTCCTAAATGACTTAGTGTGATTATTATATCTCAACTTGAATTGCCCACCACAAAGGCCTATATATTTCATTCATTTGTTTTTTTGTGGTAACTGATGCCACCACACACATACCTGAATTTTGAGATTTCTAAATAAATTGATATTTGGAACCTGCGGTTCGAAATAGATTGAGATTCCCTTGGAAATGTACAGAGAAGAAATAGAAATGACCCCATCCATCGATAATGTCCTTAAAATCTCGAGATGTATAAGCGCAATGCCCATGCCAATTTCAGTAACATCTGATACTTATATAAGTAGTAGAATGTAGTAGAATGTCGTCCTTACTAAAAGAAAAAACTATTCGATACTCTGATCATGCCAGTCGCTACTTATACCGCTGAAGTTTGGGGCCTTTCAAAAATCACCGACAGATCTCCAGTAGAAAAAATCCAAAGACCTTCTAGGCGTACATCCTAAAAGTACAAACCAAGCCGTCAGAGGAGAATTCTGTAGCCTACCAGTATCCTTTAAAATCCAAACACAAGTTATAAAATCTTCGCAAAAAATATTAAACCTGGAAGATAATAGTTTATTGAAACAGCCCTACCTGGATGAAATAGAAACATACAATCTTTAAAAAAAACATCCAATCTTACGGAGATAAAGCAGGAAAACATGTCATGGTGTGAAGGTGTGAGACATACTTTAAAGAACGGCTTTGGTGATGTGTGGCTAGACCAAACATATGATAAAAAACTTTATCCAATGGTTTAGGGAAAGAATCAGGGACAGAATAACACAAGAATGGCAGAGAGACATATATAACCAACACCAAGTCCAAATTGCAAGTTTATTGTCAATACAAGAACAAATATGTGAAGGAAAGATACTTAAATACGGTACAATTAAAGATAGAGATAAATGCACCATTTTAACTAGATTCCGCATAAGTGCGCACAACCTAGGTATTGAAACAGGTAGATATGAAAATATTCCTCAAGCAGTCAGAATTTGCAAAAAGTGTAATTCTGGGGAAATAGAAGATGAAATCCATTTCCTTGTGTTGTGCCTTCTTTATACAGATCTCCGATATGATCTTTATTCAGTGTACAAAAAAACAATATACAAACTTGACATTTAATATGGAATATTTTTTCCAAATCATTTTTCATCAGTTTTTTCTGACTGATAAATGGAAATAAGGATTAAAATCGTGTTTTAATAACTTTTAATTATCTCTTTTAGGTCTTTGTGACATCAGTTCATTAATAGAATTTGCCAGAGAAGCAAACAAAAACACATTGCCTATTCTACGTCATACGACAGCCATTAAAAGAGATATTTTGGATCTCCATATTTTCCAAATTATTGTCTGTAAAAGAGTTACACGCTCCACAAAGGACCCTGATGTCAGTGTCTAGTCACAGTAATGGTCGCTGTTACGCCTGACCTCTTCTGCCTGCTACCAGCACTCTCAATTAGCAAGGCATTCCTTGGGATAGGTTTTTCAAGTTCAATCTAGAATAACAATCCAGGCACCGGTCAAAATCTGTCCAATTTGGTCCAGTTTTGTTGTAGGGCATGTAGACCATTGATTCGGCAAGTAATGGCCTGCCCACATATTGTCTATGTGGTTCAAATATGGCGATTTTGATGACCAAGGTAGCTGCTAACGCATTTTTACCTAGGCATACCTTCGAAACTGAAAAATTCCATATCAAATGTCAAGTCTGTATTAACTTTGAGCATCTTACCAGAATGGATAAATTTATAACACTAATGACTGGTAAGAAGAATGAACAGATGATTGCTCTTGCCAAATATTTATGGTTAGCCTTTCAAAAAAGGGGCTGTGCTGCCCCTATTACCAACAAGTGTACTGGCTGTTGAGTAGGTAAAACCACTTGGACTCTGCCACTTATGTTTTGTATTTTTCTTACAAATAGTCGTACTATTTCACTACTTAATATAATTCATACTTATTTATAAGTGCATTCCTATTGTACATTTCCATCTACACATGTAGATGCTAGGATACAATTAATAAAGTAAGTATAAGAGAAGTACTGGTAGCAATAAAATGAATGATGGCATCAGTAAACCGCAACTTACCAATGCGCTGTAACACATAAATTGTCCCCATAATGGAAATCGCATCTATTGTATAACATTTAAAAAACATCCAAAACGTACTAGCTGTCTAAAATGTGTTGACAGCACATCTATTTATGAAACGAATGTACTCAACAGAAACCCGTCTGTACCAAGTAGAACGGATTCAGTGCTGGGTCAGATAAAGGCTTATGAAGCCAGAAATAAATAAATAAATTCATCAGGGTGAATTTGCTAACTAGAGCTCATGCAGTGTAGCGTTTTTGGAGTGGAAAATTATAATGTCGTTAACGCCGTTTTAACTCAAGAGTCATTAATCATAACTAGAAGTGACAGGAAATAATTTCCAAATTTAAACGTCTTATTTTTTCAGAGGCAACATATTTGTTCGAGGCATCATTACAATTTAAAACTCGTATCTCCTCCCGCAAAGCAACGCAAGAACCATGTTGTGTTTTGTTTCCTATCCATGTCAATTTTCATGATAATGCGATTTTAAGTTACTCAGTTGTGTAGGAAACCGGCCGCCTTCTCACATCAATTAACAAGGAAGAGGAAGAAATATTTACGTTTGATTTAATTATCCCTCTTGCGATCATGTCGACTTCACACTAGTTTGGGTCAGCAATGTGAGTGATCAGTACTTGTTCATTTCTAATACAATGCGAATGTTGAGTTGTTCCAACCGCAGAGCATATCATCATATCATATATATTTAATTTTAAAAATGCACAACAATATCATGTCATTGATTCACAATGGTAGAAAAACCTTAAAAGGTATGTATAACGAAGCCATGCATACTTCGCTGGGATATGTTTGTACGTGATATATCCACACTTATTAGACTGTCTCGTCTTACACTGTACCCAAGCAGTTTTCATAATATCTGTATCCAGTGCTTGCCTGCAAGTCGCCGGATTGGGCAGTGCTGGGCAGAAGTTCACAGACACATTGGTCATTTCCAGCACAGAAAATGTTTATAGCCGCACACTTCCAGTGTTTCATACAGGAGATGCTGCATTCAATGATACCGGGGACATTTAGCGTGGTTATGGGCAAAATGGGCGCGCGAGCACCTGCTGCTACCCTCTGGAACGTGGTTGAACTTGTAAAACCTATACGAAAACATTGATTAAAAATGAGACTTTAAAAACTTATAACAAAAATATGCCAGTACCTGATTGACCGGTTATTTCAACATTGAATTAACCATTGAATATATGAGGTATAGATACTTCTATTTACGCCCATAAGAACTAATGATAATATATACATGTGCGCAATGAGATATATCGTAGTTTGAGGCTTGCCTGTAAATGCAATTTTGAGAACTCATAATCTCACCATAAACCTCCACTTCACAAAGCTGCAACGGATTATCGTCACTGCCTATTTTAATGACCAAGACATATCGTCCTCTCAGTGGTGACCCACAGGACAGAGACGAGTTCCCCACGGGTGCTTCATCCGGGTAACTGGTGCAGAGTTTGTACTGGTTGAATGATGAACTATCCTGGTAAGAGGTTCCAACTCTCACTTCAAAATTATTCAAACGGTAAGCTGAATTTAAAAATCGGCTAATGGTTAAATTTTACAAAGCACTTTAATCACACTTGGATGTGATATGTAACGACACATTAAACAATAAATCAGTTATTAAACTGTTAGATGCAGTGATGAATAAAGTCTTTAGAAAACGGCTTCTGTCCGCCCTTTGTTACAAGAAATGTGGTTCACATGCACGATAATGAAAGGCGTTGAATAATTTGATAACACATATAAAACACAAAACCAACGTACAATATCCGTCGGCACGGTTTGTTATGATAACACCGTCCACACGTTTCGTGGTTTCTAAGTCGACCAGCCACCATTGGCCCTGACCAGCACGAGTATGGGTACAACTGTCATGAGACATGGCGTCGTCATGGTTACCGTCCACAGCGAGACTGGCACTGTACACACCGTATTCATTTATATAAGTGGAACTTTGGTACGTGTGTTTGCCTAGAGCCAAGTTTTGCCTGCAACCTCTGCATTGTGTGGCATCTGTCGTGAAAAAGATACCAACAACAACAGTTTATATTATTATTATTATTATTATTATTATTATTATTGTTATTATTATTATTATTTTCAACTTTAAAGTGATTGTTTCAATGAAAACAATTAACAAAATTTTCATTGTAAAACGGATTGAAAGAACATAATAGAACAATTTTAACTTCAGTAACAAATACACACACTGGGCAATAGAAGTCTCATCCCTACTGAACCAATACTTTGGGGAAGAAATATGACTGTGGAATAATATGCTCCTGTTATCATTTTATTAACATCAAATTTCACAAAAAATAAATAAATAAATAAAATAAAATAAATAAAAATAAAAAATAAATTAATAAATAAATAAATAAATAAATAAAAATAAAAAATGATAATTTAGACCAGGTATAAGAATTACTCAAGATCTGCCTACTTCGATTATTGATTACTTGATTATTATTTGATTACTCTGATTCAGGGGGTAACACTTCTATTGTCTATTGTGTGTATCTAACCACACGGATAGATAATGTCCAAAATACATATATTTTAGCTCTATGAAAAAAAACAACGATAAGACAACAATTTTACCTAGTGCTTTTTGTTTCTGCAAAACTTACCCAAAAACATAACTGTAACTCCGACAAAAAGCAGCCTTAGGACCACCATGCTCAATTCATACCTCGTTATCCCAACAGTTGCCGATGGCAGACAAATCAAGAAAACATTCCGTTGTTGTCCAGGATGGTGGAGTGATTGCAAATAAGTGGAAAAGTTCAATTGGTGCTTGAGTGTTCAAAAGCGCGCTAATAGAATTAGTTGCCTAAATGATAGATAGTGAAATATAGCCAGGTGTTTCTAAGTGTATGGCTGTATGCTGCATGAAATTGAACCTTATCAAAATTTTATCTCATCCTATTAATGTAACAGCTTTTCGTGCTTTCGATCCTGAATGTCAGTTATAATATATGTGTTTATTTATTTTGGCTCCACACATTCCATCATTTATGCAACCTACTCGACTCGTTTTGTCTTTCTAGGGTAAGCCGTTACGATCAATAAATATATGTGATGTTGTTCATAAACTTAGTTCCTCGAGTATTGATTTTTTGTCTCGGGTTCATGTGTTGTTTTTTTATTATCACTAAAGTGAATCCCATAAAAAAGTGTTATTTTAATCGTGCGTTTTTTTCATAACCTTTCGGGATTTCATGACACGTTTGCAAATTGTACTAATGGTTTTGTCTAGAGTCATAAGTCGTTAAAAAAATCCCGGTTGATGGATTATATACATCAACACGTTATTTTCGTGTTGATGATACAGAAAAATGCAACAGTATTATGGCTGACTATGATTATGTATTATTCAGTAACCTCAGCGAAAGAAATAATCAGACTGGGGGAACAAATGGTGGTATATGCGTCTTTGTTAAAAAAATACGAAAGTATATATTAGAAATAGCAAAACCGTGTATTGATAGCCTGTTTATATTATGTGCTGAAGACTTACTATGTTATGGCAGAGACGTAATGTTTTGTTTCACATACATCCCTCCTGAAAACTCTAGTGTTTATGAATCATTACCTGAACCAAATGGTGTTTATAATCTTGAGCAGTGCATGATTGAATTATCTGAGAAGTATGACCACCCTTATTATTATCTGTGCTGGAAATTTTAACGCTAGAATAGGGAATAGACAGGATTTTATAATTGACGATAGCAGTAAATACATGTATATGCCTCTAGGTGAAAACTTTGACGGATACACTTTTGATATAAATCGCAAATCAAAAGATGACGGTCAGATTATTTTGGTACGTCTTTGTTGTCCTTGTGCATGTTTTAAATTGTAGAAGTACCTGAGATGCTCAGGGAGAGTTCACTTTTGTATCTCATATAGGTAAAAGCACTATTGATTATGTAATTGTACCCACTGATCTAGTCCCACAGGTAACGGACTTTATAGTGTTGGAATGCGACCTATCTGATCATTTCCCCATTGCAGCATCATTTAGAGGCTCACCACCTATAAATATACATGATACTAAACCCATTCAACAAATAATTAAATATAAATGGAAATCAAAATTTACGAGGGTTTCCAAGAAAAGCTATTAGACGCAACTACACAAACTATGATAGAAAAATGCCATGATACTGTAAAAGTAAACGTAAACACAGGTGTTGATATTCTGTGTTCTATACTATACTATGCAGCAGACTGTATGTCTTGCAAGCAGAAAAGAAATTTGAAAAAGCAACCGAACTGGTGGAATGAAAATTGCGAAAAAGCCAGTGTAGAAAAATATAAGCTACTGAATGTGTTTGCATACAAATGTATATGCAAATATCCAAACATATAAATAAGTAAAAATAAATTCAAGAAAATTTGTGAGCATGCTCAAATGCAATTTAAAGACAACGGAGGACCTGTTTAAAGACCCTAGTTATCCAAATGAAATCTGGGATAGGATGAGAGAGTATACTTTTTCAAAAGCAGGGGGAAATAGCATATCAAAAGACACTTGAATAGAAATAGCTAAGCACCCTATTGATCCCGTATTCAAAAATGCAGCTAAACAGCTCATTGACAATCCGGAAACACTCGAAAATGAAGAAACTGATAATTTAGAAGATAAAATAAAAAATAAAGAAATAATAGCTGCCATGAGGAAAATGAAAAATAACAAATCGAGTGGACCTGATGGCTTAGTGGTCGAGATGTTTAAAAATAGTGACATCTTAGCCCCCTGTTTATGTTCATTATATAACCAAGTTATGCAAACTGGGGTCTTCCCGGCAAAATGGAAAGAGGCTATTATATGCCCGATCTATAAAAAAGGTGACAAAAATGATCCAAATAATTACAGAGGTATTTCTCTATTAAACGTAGTGGGGAAAATATTTACAAAAGTTCTAAATGAAAGGTTAGTAAAATAGGCAGAAGATACAAGTAAGTTTTGTTAAGAACAAAGTGGGTTTAGGAAAGGCTATAGTACAATACATAATTGCTTTACATTGCAAGCTCTAATACAGAAATATCTTACAAAACAGAGTGGAAGATGCTATTGTATTTTCATCGACTTCGCTAAAGCCTTTGATTGCATTGACATACATTATTAATATATGGAAAACAAGGTTAATACAAAGACACTCAAAATCATTCAATCTATGTATAAACAATTGAAGTCATGTATGAAGATGAAAGATGGTATACATCTGATTATTTTGAATGTGCCATAGGCACCAAACAAGGCTGCATGTTAAGTTCATTTATGTTTTGTCTATTTCTAAATGAATTTGTATAAATGTTAAGAAATGATGAAAGCTGTAAAAGCATTTTCGTAAATAAAGATGCACCCAACACCTCACATTTGCTCTTTGCAGACGATGCAGTAGAGGTAAGTGACAAGGTTGGTGGCTTGCAAAAGCTTATAGTAAAACTAGAAAAACTCTGCAAAAAATAAGGCATGGTCATCAACATAGATAAAACAAAAATCATCGTATTCAGATGAGGTGGTTATTAAAATAAACATGAAAAATGGTTCCTAAATAACAGGCCTACCCAACTACCAGACTCGGCACATAAGGATCCCGTATTAACCGGTATATCGCACCACACTACCCGTTTTCAAGGTGTGTGTCAGATAGCATTTCGGAGTATCATACCCCAGAACAAATTTTGTAGGACGACTGCGGGCTCATCCACGCTCGACTGTCACCTTGATTGGATAGTAAATGATTGTCGTAAAATCGCTATATGTTTTAAAACCGGGTGCATAAATTTAAAAACCACCTAGAACAACTTTAGACTGTACTCTTACTTTAGAGTACTGTGTTTAATTGTCTCTATGGGTGCTTTCCCATCTAAAGATTAAGATTTAGATCGACCTTACTCCCTGGGAGTTCACGCTTAATTGCAGTCAGCCGAGCGGGCACCATAGTTACTTACCCTCTTACAGCTTTTAGTAGGTGGGACAGACGCTTAAGCCGGCCAAGCTGACAGTAATCTAGTGAGACTCCCCACAGGGATAGATCGATCTAAAAATCTATGGAAATGGGGTGTATGGGGGTAAATGGGCACTTTACGACATTCAAACCGAATGTCGTAAAGTGCCCATATACCCCCCATACACCGGTTTGAATGTTTTAACACATTTTGATAGGGCTTTTTTGCATTGTATTAGATTAATGTGGCAGTCTTAGGTTGTTCTAGGTGGTTTTAAAATTTATGCACCCGGTTTTAAGATCATATAGCGATTTTACGACAATCTTTTACTATCCAATCAAGGTGACAGCCGAATGTGGGCTCATCCTGTCGGTGTTCTGACTGATACTCCGAAATGCGATCTTATACACACCTTGAAAACGGGTAGTGTGGTCCGATATACCGGTTTATTCAGGATCCTTAGGTGCCGAGTCTGGTAGTTGGGTAGGCCTGAATAATGAGCATGTAGAAATTGTTAGCCATTATAAGTACCTAGGGCTGATATTTTCAGCTTTTTGTCCTGGGGCAAAGCTAAGAGTACTCTAGCACAGCATGGATAAAAAGCCATAAATATTTTGATATACGTTATCAGAAATTTTGACGCGCCTTTGACTCAGTTCCTATATTTGTTTGATCATGTTGTTGTACCAACTTTGTGCTATGTAACTGAAATTTAGGGCTTCAAGAAATGCGAACAAATAGAAATAGTTCAACATAAATTTTGTAAAAAAAAATATTGCGGCTGAGCTCAAGGACATCAATGTCGTGGTCCTGGTAGATTACCATTATTTTCAGTGTACACCATACGATGTATTAAGTATTGGCTGAAATTGATTAGGATGGAACCAGAGAGGTACCCCAGAGCTTGCTACCAGTATAATATGTTGCATACATTAAATGATCATGGAAGGACTAACTGGGTGACTAAAGTGAACCAAATAATGTATATGTATGTTTTGGTTATGCATGGATAGCAAAAGATGTGGGTGATATGAATACCTTTGTAAGCCAATTTTTGCTAAGGCTAAAGGACTGTGTTAGACAAAATTGGGTTGAAAGCATATAAAATAGTCCAAATAGCTTTATCTCTGTAAGATTGGATGTTTTTTTAAATATTGTATGTTTCTATTTCATCCAGGTAGGACTGTTTCAAAAAACTATTATCTACCAGGATAATTATTTTGCCAATATTTTATAAGTTGTGTTTGGATTTTAAAGGATACTGGTAGCCTACCGAGTTCTCTCTGACGGCATGGTTTTTACTTTTAGAATGTACGCCTAGAAGTTCTTGTGTCTTTAAATTGCCTCGCAGTCACACTGTGTTTTGCTGCATATTCACTAAAGAACTACAACTAGATGCATTGAGGTTTCATTTACATCTAAATTGTATATTTCAGTTTACTGCTCATTAACCAATATAAACTAACAAAAACTAGATTAAGATCACCCAGCTCAACCCATCTCCTACCCCTACTAATTTGTCCATCACCCTGTGGGTTTAACCATTTCTTCTTTATCGTATAGGTTTGTGTGTTTCTTACCATTGCACAGGCCTCTTTGGAGATTGTTCTTTATTGCACTTTTTACATGTAGTTATTCAGTTTGTAGTCCTCTTCGAGAGACCAAAGGAACTTATGTCACAGGCACAGTAATCTCGGTGGGGACTAGAGCCCCATGCAACTGTACCATGTCAAGCTACTGAAGATAGACATATGAAAAGTTATCATAGTTGTTTATGCCGGCATATGAGTAAAGCCATTATTACCGTCTAAAACAGTGAAGGTTGTGGCGTTTATAACACATCTTAATTATCAATATATTTACATCCCATGGGGTAGTCCTTCATAATGGTTTTCTGGATGCTGCCTTAGGCTATTCTCCCAAGATGCTACAGCCAAAATAGAAAGTATGTATTATTTGATAACAGTTCATGATTTAAGTGGGTAGTATCCAAGAGATCAAGAGTCCCTGTGGAGTGTACCAGTATCTGCCTCTGTCACTATTTACTTCTTAAACCGCGACCATCCTAGAACACCTGCTTGCACCCTCGGCTTCTACAACCACGTGGGCGTCTGTGGATCATCAAGCACCACTAACACAATCCGGGAGCAGGCGTTAATATTATGTTGACCTTTTTGGAAAATATTTGCATTTTCTTAGGATAAATTACAAAGAAAAGTGTTCATTAATAGCAAAATTTTGCTCTATTTGCAAGCAGATCTATTTATTAAGCAGGCACCTTGAAGGGGAATTTCTATTGAGCAGTTATAAAAACACTTAGATTAAGGCACATACATGTATTATGATACTTACATGTGTATTACATGTATTCATCTGAGGATAACTTTTAAAGATTATTGCTTAAATATGTAAAGGGAACCCATTTTAATTTAATAATTAATACAATATAACAGAGATATATCAAAATAGATTGATTAAAATAACTAATGAAAGTATGTTTAATGAAAGGTGTAGCAGGGAAAGCTTGCAATGATTCATCATATGAATGTAGTGAAACCTGTCCATTTCCCCAAGATTTAAGTGGGCATTTTGATAACAATAATGTACACCTTAACCTATGACAGCATGTAACTCTTTTAAGACATACATTACATTTTGGGAAAATACAGGATAAGGAAAAAATTGGTATCTTGCTAATGTAACATTATTTTATAATTTGGTATGTTTAAAATATACCAAATACAGTTGTTCAAACCTACACAAATGATGTTGGTCTTTTCACACTAGTTTTCAGGCAACTTTTTATCAGGTACAGTCACTGTGATGAAATTGATCATATATTTCAGGTGGGTTTTTCACGTAAACCTTGTGATCTTCACAAATCAAGTAAATTTTAATCAATCAGCTGTGCAAAACTCAGTTCGACAACAAGTTGCATTGACTCTGATCAGACTGATTAAAATCACCTTTAAGAGTGATAAAATCTAGATAATTAAAATAACACACTAACAAATGGCAGCCCACCTTTAATTGAACATTTCTTTAGTACAAGTTATTAAATCAACCTACATGCCTTTTCTTTAAACATTAAACATCTTTAAAGTATCATTCTCAGATGTATTTTACAAAGCACAGGTAATGAAATACAACAATATCTCATTTGCCACACCTGTAGGTATCATAATTTGTGCCTTGATCTAAGACATCCCCTATACAAAACACTTGCAAACAGACAGAAAACTTCTTGACATGAAAATCGCAACATCCAGCCACACAGATTTCTGAATTAAACTTATGACAGTTATTTTCACGTCGAAGGAGAGAATCGATCCTATTAATACCTCCACGCGACGAATAGATTAAACGTGGATAAAATGAACCATATAAAGGCTTTTGCCGCAAAATCCTGCCCAAGGGAAGCAATAATTAATGGCTTTTGGATAAAATGCACAACGCTATAAACACTGAACAATATTGGGAATAAAAAGAGAAACTGAGCTTGTTAGGAGTGAACACCCAAACCCAATACATTCATTCAATTTTATTTTTTGAGACTTTAAGATGAGTCGTATAGTATACACATTGTACTTACTTTAATTCTCAAAAAATTATTTAAAATTCCCCTGATCAGTTTAAGGGGAGCTTAAAACATAGAAAAGGGGCTAATATATTTGCAAATCTTCCAAAAATAAAATTTTAGTCCAGAATTTAATTATTTTAAAAATAGAAAATGAAAAAGTTCAACAAAAAAAAATAAATAAATAAATTGGATAATAAGCAATATCCACAGTAAAATGGACGTGCACATATAACATTATGACTGCACCAACATTGTTAAAACAAATAATGAAATTCTTAAATCACTGGTGTTCTTTGTATCAGTAAAATGATCACGTCAGCAGGAGCAAATGCCCGCCACCCCTTTGGTGTCACAAGTTTTTTTAAAACTATCATTAGATGACTGACAACCTCTTAGTATATCATGATGACCCCTTGATGTTATACATGTATATAGGTGACTAGTCTGTGACACAGCCACAACATACGGATAATGATCATTAAGTTTTATGTCAAACTTGAACTGACATTCATGTGTAAATACCTTTGTTGTGTTACTTGCTCTACGTCCATCCACAATAAAACATATGTTGCTCATCTATGGCCAACCCATTTATAGACATCCTTTTTTGTCACCTTTGAGCTCGGCAGTGAAGGCATCCACACTGTAGTAAATGCTATAGATGTGCACTAGTCTGTTGAGTTAGATGAGATCTCCAGAGATTATAGGAGAGGTGAATAAATTATGGTGCTGACTACATATTGGACTTGTTATTTGATGATAGAATCCAGGAACATCCTTTAAAAAACATCACACACACATTCTACTTTTTCTAACAAAAAAAAGGAGGTTGTGGTGCTGATCTTGGAATTGGTAGATTTTCCCTAGTATTGAAGATCTAAAAAGTTGTCGCTTCACACGTACTGTCACCTTCCCTAACATGGTTTCCAATCCGGCAGTAGATATCTTACCTGGGCTGTATGATATCTGTGCTGGTGTGTCTGGAGTTGGAACTGGCATTTTCTCCAGTGCTGTCAGTCTCTCTGTCAGAGCTCGAAGTTCGAGTGTGTCCTTTTTTGCCTCCTGTTTTTTGTTGATATCATTAGCACTTTTGAAATCAGCATTTGCTCCCTCGGATCAACACGTATCCGGATACGATGAGCATATACTTTGATTGTGTTGATGGAGGCTGACATGATTCTCAAGTCCTCTAATTCTCTGGTTGTTTCCTTGGCAACTGCTTCTTTAAACATGTTCAGTTTTGGCACAGTTTTCACAAGGGCAGTTTCAATCTTCTTTCAATTATTATTTGCAATTTTTTCAACTGGCACAACACCTTGTCTGTAGTGTTCTGTTAAAGCGCAGTCACCACATACATCATTTTCACAGTGGTATTTCTGTTCATTTGTTGGATGCTTCTCACATTTGAACACAATTTGTCCAACGCCATGTGTGACTTCATGCACATCAGTGTCTTTATTTGAGGATGTTATATCATGCTGTTGTTGCTGACTAAATCGGAAAAAAATTTTCAGTTTCACAAGTCCTTCTCTTGGAAATTGTATCGCCACAAAGGGGACACAAAAATGCCCTGCTCCCAATCATGGTACTTGTAGCATGGTAATACCCCCTGTATATACAACCATAGCAAATTGTATGGTAGCAAAGCAACACACGGGTGTCCTCATACTCTCCCAGGCACATACTGCCTGTCAAGAGATGTGAAAGAATGTGAAAGCTGCCGCCAGGGAGTTGGCCACATTGTCACCTCAGAGACTAAGGCAAGCCGTCAGTGAATGTTTCAATCGTAAAATATAAAAAACTATGTCTGGAACGCTCTTTAAAAGTGTGATAGCAGATGATCATATGATGGTGACCTTGATTATATACAAATGAAAAAGTACCATGTCAATATTGATAACATGTACTATATTTGATAAGGTTATAGTTAGTTTAAGTGGCCATATAGCATATATAACTATTCCACCAATTTTAAAGCTTCAATGAAAATCAGCCAAGACCTAATAAGCCTTTTCTCAGACTGCACGGTTTCTGTCCCTGCTTGACATAGATCTGATCAACTTTTACACTGTAGGGCGTCTTTTTTAGTCTTTTGTGCGACCATGAAACTGGCCAGGTCGCAGTTGGACATTCAAAGAACGCACGGTGGTAGGTAAGATCGAACACAGAAAGTTTAAGGTTCGTCGAGGACGCAATGGTCACCGCAAATTTTTGAACATGTTCAAAACAATCGCACAAACAGCACGGTGAAGGATGGTCGCTGCACGATCGCCCAAGGAGGCAAATACATCGTTGCAGATTGAATGATAAATTGTCGGCTACTGTTCTGCATGGTCAAACAGAGGGGCAGGGGCATTTCTCAACAGAGGCACGAAATCTGAGTGCTGCAGCTACTAGTGGTCTCATACCAGGCTCCCATTGGTATTTTTTTCTTTTAAAATTTCTTGAACAAATCCAGGCAATTATGGAACGAGTATTCTGTCTTTTTTTATAGATGCTGTTTTAGTTGCAGTTTTTCGCAGAATCCGTCTGTTGAAAACGGATTGAAATGCTCTATGTTGTGTCAGTCAGTCGCCTATAGTACCCACCAGCTGCAGGTTCATTGCTTCTTCGGCGCATGTTTACTTGTCTTATAATGACAACAATGACTATCTGGCTTATTATCAGTCCCCGCAGAGTGTGTACAACTATTGTTTGAAAAGCAAGTTTTTTCTTCGTTCTTTGTTTTTTGGGGGCGTTCTTAGGTTGCACAGGGGCTGCACAGAGTAAACACGGTACAGATTTATGTTTTTAATCAAGGTCATCATCACCTGATCATCTGCTATAACACTATAAAGAGTGTTTGAAACATGTTCCTTGTATTTTTATGTTGACTGCTTGATTTACGTGCTCTGATGTGACAACATGACCGCGGCACTAGCAGCAGCTTTCTCAGATAATCTCTTGACATGTACAATCTGTCTCTGGGAGGATATGAAGACCCCCGCGTGCTGCCTTGCTACCACACATTTTGCTCTGTTTAAATATGTGACCATGCTACAAAAACCATAACAAGGGGCATGACAATTTTGTGTCCCCTTTGTAGAAAAGAGATATGATTTCCAAGAGAAGGGCACATGAAACTGAAATAAAAAGATTCCATTCCCAATTAAAGAAACTGATGTGCATGGAGTGACACATGACATTGCACAAATTATGATCAAGTGTGAAGAATTAAGCATCCTGCAAATGAACTGAAATGCTTTTGAGAAGATGATGATATCACTGTGCATGGTGAGTGTGCATTAACAGAGCTCTAATGGTATTTTGTCAGTCGAAAAAGCTGCAAATAGTAATCAAAAGAACATTGAAACCGCACTTGTGACAACTATACCAACACTGAACATGTTTAAAGAAGCAGTTTCCAAAGAAACAGCCAATGAATTAGAGGACTTGAGCACAAGGCCAGTCTAGTCGCCAATTAGGGGCCGTGGTTTTAACCAGATCTACTTGCCCCTGTGCAATACATGTTAATTACTCTAACATGGAATTGTACTCTTGAACGGGTGTTGCATACAGTGGAAGACTCGTCTTGGTGCTAATTACCCATGCAGTTTCAAGCCCATATTTCCCTGTATTATTTTTACCTGAAGTTATCAAAGACACCTACAAGGAAATTAATTTTGAAAAAAAAAAGGTTGTACGCACAATACTACTGTGCTGTTGCCTTCAGGTGACCTTGAGAAGTACACCTACACCATTAAAACATGTAGGTGGAGTTTACATACTGTTTTAACAATATGATGAAATATTGCATCGATATTCCTTCTAAAAATGTATACTGCCTGCGTGAACACCATGAAAGGAAAGCCATGTTACGTATATTAAAACTTACAAGGATTTACACATTTGTGATATTTTCATTTCAAAGTGTGACTTTGAATTTCCATGGATCTGAACTATTTGGCTGTAGTTAAATTTTCTAAATTCCACCCTCACAGTCACATGTACCGTTAATGTAATCAGCCACTAGTCTTATTTTTTCAATGGACATGGGTACATGTACAGATGAGAAATATTTCTATTTTTCTTTTAATCTTATCTATTGATTACTTCTTGTTGTTCGCTGTGAGAAAGTTTATAATGCGACGCGAATTACTTTATTTCCCTTTATGAACGACTTTGTGGTAAAACACAGGTGTCAAGGCGCGACCTTTTGTGCCCATGCTTTGTGGAACGTCATCAATCCGCAAACGTTTCTACAAAATATTAAAATGTGGCTTTGATTTTTTAATATAGTAAGCTTATTTATTGGTTCATTCATTGAAAATTTGTGAAAAAAAAGCCATTTAGAAGTTGCATATAAAAGTGGTTTATGACATGATTTCATGTATCAATTTACGCCATGCATTCGGGGTGTTTTTGTATTTTATTTATTTATTTATTTATATTTTACTATTATTATTGTTATTATTATTATTATTATCATTTTTGCTTTGGGAGCATAAATTGCTTTGAAGCTACAAGACATGCAATGGCAGATTCAGTGGAGGACACAGCAGGCACGTGTCCCTCACTATAAACTCCCGTGGTACTTCCTTTTTTCACTATTTTGTAAGCTGAAAACACGTCAGGTATTGGAAAGTGTAGCATGAACCATTTTGATGTGCCACTTTTAGTTGAAGTAGCCAGTGCTTTTTGCCTATAATTATTTGCCCGATTCACATAGAATGCTTTTTATTGAGAAGTTAGTTATCAAAATATCAAATTTTTCTTTTTTTTTTCTTA
>NW_019773758.1:0-11396 GCF_001039355.2 Lingula anatina
AACCTTATCTGCAATAGCACTTATTCAACTTGGGTCGCTTCGTGGTTTACAACTCGTGACTGTTCCCCACATCTATTGCCAGCCTTTCTAATTTTTTCAGCACATTTCATGTCCATATTCCAGGGCATTGACCAGACACTTGTATACAAAACGATTTCTTCACAATATTTAATATTTTTTTGTCTGTAACAGTTTTTAGCAGAAGTAAAGAGTTTTCATAAGAAGTAAACGTTTCTATCTGCACTGTATTTTTTATATCTCATTCTGACTATATTTTAGAAGAAATTTATTGTTAAGCTGTAGTATCTTTCAATATTGAAGGAAAGTTCATCACTGTGCTTCTATTAGAACATCCTCTAGTTTTCCCGACGTCTTCTCTGTACACGTCACATGGAGCGAACCTTCCCTGAAAATATACAGAAACTTCTACATAGCCAGACGCAAAATACTTTCATCAAAAAGTTGCCAGCAGCAAAATACTGAAAAAAATTCAAACCTGATACTTCAGCCTCTAAAGAATGTATCGGAATAATACTAAAATCTTTGCTAAAATTCATGCTAATTTCACTGATTTCAAATTTAAATCCACATATTAAATATGGTAACATCAAACTGAAATTCACATTCCAAATATAGTGATATTCTTATTCAAATCAAATTCATGCCAGATTACTTATATTCCAATATCTGAATTCATATGCCTATTGCAACATTTTTTAAAATTCTGATTTACAAGTCAAATAGACTGACATACATGCATTGATCTCTGGTTGTTAAAGTTTTGCTGGGCATGGGACCAATTTTAAGTTTTTATATATTTTATTTATGGGGTCATTTAGAATGAATAAGGTCACAACACCTATTGTGCACTACCTCCAGAGGGACACTCGCTGAATACAATCAGATTATGACACTAACACACCTCCTTCTGGTATTGAGTAGGATACAGAAAAGCTGGTGGTTATACAAGTTAGTGTTTTGGAAACAAGAAGCATGTTAATGTGGAGTTAGTGCACACTGCCCCTATGATATTGTGTATGTACCCAGGCCCTCACCTCCTGATGTGGAAGACAGCTGTTATCTGACCATTCTCAGGCACCTCCTGCATTACCACCTAGAAACAAAGAGACAGAGAGACAATGATTATATTATACCCACAGACGTGTGTGTGTGTGTGTGTGTGTGAGAGAGAGAGAGGGGGAAGGAGTTGGACATTACTGTTATCCACCACTTTGATTATCACTTAATTTGTTTTAAGTCAAAGAAATTCATTTAGGAAGGACATTTAAGTGTCTGAAATTGAGTAATTATCTATCAACCTAAATCCAGTGTTTGCTACTCATTACAATATATTAGGTTCTTGAATCTGAGCAGTAAAATATTACATTATCACAATATGTGTGTTTGCTTGTGTGTATGTGTGAGCATGCACGTATGCTAGTGTGAGTGAATCTCTATAAACACACGCACACGCACATAGAACTCCCACACAGGATTGACAAACATGCTGACCTTATTTATTTTCATGAAATATATAATGGCAGCTAATCTACTGCTATGCTTTTGATATGACAATTACCAATGATGTCCTGGGAAAAATTATGCCACACCTGAAGAGCTTTCTAATTGATCAACATCATGTTCTCACAATTATAGTGTAATGATCAGGAGTAAATATCTATTTAAGCTGGAATTGTTCATGGTAATGAATTTATAGTTGTGTTTTGCTTGGAACAGTTTCAGAATTTCACGAAAATTAAATGAGTTAATTAGATCCCCAGTATAGCATTGGCTTATAATCAAATGCAGAACTTACAACAAAGCATAAGTTCTCACCTTGCCTAGCAATACTGTATCATTTATACTGTCATCTGCTTCAAAGATTTCCATACAAAATGTTGTCTGCTCTGGAGAGAGGTTGAATATGTGCTGCCGTCTCACTGGGATAGGAGTGAAGGCTGGAAATAGCACCTGGGGCTTGTCTTGGTCACTGTTGCTAGGCAACACCTATAACATAAATCAGGGGATAAATATGATGAAATGAAATTAAGTGGATGACATAATTGAAAGTAATTGGATGATAAATAGTTTTATAGGTTTCATCATTCTTTTCACCATTTAATGAATTGTTAGCATTGTGGAATGATATTTCAGTTACAATAAATATCAGTATTTTTTAAATTCAAATTTGCCCAAAAAGGAAACTAGTACGTAAATTCCAGTTTTGGCATTCTTGAACTGGACATATAACTAAATGAGATACATGTATATTTCCTTGAAAGTCGGGGGTTTTGAAAATAATGTGTAGACAACTTTAAACACAGCTGCAAAAATAGTCTTTAAAACTGACATTTGATCAACATGTACCTTGATTAGAATCTGCTTAGATAGACATTCCACTTCATTTTCCTGTTCATGTAATTTTGATTCTTCCTCATTCCCTGTTAATATGGCTGCCTGGAAAAGAAGCATGCACATGCGATAAGATCAGGTATAGAATTTTTTTCTTCTTCTTTCTTCTGTTAACACTTAAGTTGAACAAATATTATGAAAAAAATCTTAAATTTATCTGACATAAATAACAAAGAAAGAGAAAAAAACAGATCATAAACTTTGGAGTAGTCAACAGTTTTATTAATATTAACATATACACATATGCTCACAGAGAACACTCTCTCTCTCTCTCCCTCCCTCCCTCTCAACCACACACATGCTCAGATGCACACACAGCTGCATGCACCCTCTCTCTTCTTCTCTCACAGACACAAACACACACACACACACACACACACACACACATGCACACACCTCACAAAACAATTCTCTCTCTCTCTCTCTCTCTCTCTCTCTCTCCCACACACAGATTCACACACAGACACAACTAAAAGTAAATCCACCTGTTTGGCTGCCCCCAGTGCCACCACTTCATCAGGCACTATACTGTTTAGAAACTCAGCCTCGTTAAAGTAATCTTTTAAGGAACGTTGTAGAGCAGGAATCTTGGTGGTTCCTCCGCACACGATGACCTAAGTTATAGACAAGCATGGCTTATTAAGCACTGCCTCCATGTTTCAAAATAGTAACTTATTTGTTAGTTACTTAGAAATCCAGTCTTTTTAATTCATGATTTTACCTATTATAAGGTTATTTGATTTATAATTATAATTTTTCAAATACCAGTAAACTTCTAAGGCAAATTGAAAATTGTATGGAATACGCTATTAGAATTAGCATTATTATTATTATCATTATCATAACTGGTCAGGGGTAAAAATCACTAAGGAAATTATTTTTAATTTCACTCTTTAAAAATATTAAAATCTTTAGCTGAACACCACTGTAAAAGACTACAGTACTTTCATTAGATGCTAGTAATTCATGTAAGTAATAAGGCAAGAAATAAACTCACTTTGTTTATGTTCTCTTTGGTGAGTTGGGCCTCTGTCAGTACCTGCTCTACTGGCTGCAGACATTGCTGGAGAAGACTGGACACAAGACTTTCAAACCTCGCTCTGGAAGCAGACATGACTTGAAAGATATCAATATTTCAGAGTTTTTTTCAATATTTTTTTTTACCTAATCAACATATCCTTGGTTATACTGAATAACACCTGTAAGAATTTTTTTATGTTTTTAAAATGCTTTAAACATTTCTTCATTTTGGTCAATGTACCCTTATCAAAACACTGGATTGAAATTCAATGACCTCTTATATTCCCTTTCATTATGATCCCAAACCTCCTCCTTGCATCCCCTTTCAATTCCTTTATCAAACTGATGTCTGAGGTCTCATTTTTTCTACATTTCTTAGCAACTCTACCAGCCCTCCACCCTCTCATCTCTTAATATATTTGATTCTTTTCCAACAACGTAACTATTCTGAAGAAATCACATTCAAATCACTTCTAATTTTAAAACACCTCCTCCATTCTCATACTTTTCTATAACAAAACCATAATTTAAATATCAAGCCTCTCATCTTATATCACCCAATCCCTTCCCATGATACATCTTCCAATCAAATACCTTGGTTCTCACCTGGAGACACTTGACTGAAAATCAATCCCTTCATGAAGAGACTCCACAGAGCACTGCGCTGTCGGCATGGTCGACAAAACGTGTTTACAGTTCTCCGCGGCATTCTTTAACTTGGCTACTGCACGCTTGTTTTCATGCACGTCTGACTTCCACTGTCTGTAAGATGAAAAAAAAAACATGAATTATTTTTATTTAAGAATGTAAAATATTTTGTCTGGAAAAAGAAAAACCTTGCATTATTTCCAACAGTTACAGTGCTCTAGAGTGCATACACCAAGAAAAAAGGCAATGCCATGCAATTACTGAAATGGATAACAGAAAATCACATTCCTTTTTATAATATTATATCAGATTCAGTTGAAATTTTGATCATTTCTTTGTAGTTAAAATTCTGATATTTTGGTTTACCAGATGCATCTCATGGGCAGTTAATGCATATCTGGATTGGATGACTGCAGCAATTAAATACAAGAAAAACACTGAAATGAAGTTCATAAAATATCACTTGTACCTGAAATATCGTAGTACTAGTTTCCTATTGTTGCTTATTTCTGCTGCAGTTTTTAAGTAGCAATGACAAGGAGACATCTTTTGAGCTGGAAGAAGTTGCTGAGAGAATGTGATGAAGTTTAACTAGAAAGTCCATGACAGTGGTGTACGTTAATCTGACAGTTTATGTGACATGTCCCTTTGTCAACAGAGACAGTGAGTTTCTGTCAACAAAGAATCACTTACTGATTGAGGAATGACATAATCACCAACTGACAATACATTATTTATTACTTAAGGTCTTGAGCAAGGTGAAATCTCCAAATATATGTAAGACCATCATGACTGTGTTGTGTACATATCATGGTGAATACTCACAAAGTTTGAATGAAAAAAGAATAATAAAAATGATAGAATTTTCCAAAAAATAATGTTTTATGGATGACACCTGAAAAGGATGTTTTTCAAGTTAATATAAAAAGTGCGACTTCATAAGGGAAATGGAACTGAGATCTTTGAAAAAATGAAATATTGGAATTTCTGGAGTATGCAAGTTGTGAGTGACTACCATATATCCAGCAAGGTGTTAACTCATTGCAGCCTGCTATAGGATCAGACTGTGAATTGTGTACACCTTCAACAAATCATGCTATGTTTCTAGAAATAACTAAATCTAGACAGCAAAGCTGGAAAATATACAGAAGCTTAACAGAAAAAAGCCAATAAGCAATAACTTTTGTAAAGAAAAAATCCTAACATGCTAATTTTTTGAGGGGAACTTTTTACCAAACAAAGCCACTCAGTAAATTTAAAATTAAACAAAAACTTGGTTTAGCAGAAATAGGGTGAGCCAAAGATATGCTAGGAGGCAATGACATAGACATCCACATTTATCAAAATATAAATAAACATATGCAGTGTCTGTACATAAAACTCCTATCAGCCCCATGCACATCAACTTGTCTCTGTCCCGCCCCGCCTCTTATCTTTAAGTAATCCTTTTGTTTAGACAACTATGATATCTCATCAACAGGTGCTTTGTTGCAGACAGTGGAATTCAGTGACAAAGTAGACCACCTAGTCAATGCAGACAAAATGGCCGTCTCTGCAATCAGATGCTCTCTTTTCTTGGGGATTGTTTTTGGTGCTTTTGTCACAGGACAAATTCATCCAGACACTGTTACTGAGCCAACAGGAAACCAGTGCACTCTTTCCTTCACAATACCCGAGGAGAGCTTTGGCGCCTCCTGCGACAAATATGATGACCAAATTGCCCTCCTTTCCTCTCAGCTGAAGAGTGCCACAGAAGAATATCAGACACAACTGAACCTGGAGTCAGACAAGAGGAGAGATCTGGAGACCCTGCTGCAGACAGAAATGAGCAAACGACAGGCGCTGGAGAACAAGACACTCATTCTGGAACAGAGGCTGCAACAGGAGGTTCTAAATCGGCTGACGTTGGAGAACCAGCAGCTGACAGACTCCAATACGGTCAGATCAGAGCTGACTCAGCTACAGACACAGCTGTCTAACTTCATCTGTGAGTACAGTACTGTTATGACTGCCATTTTTTATGATCATTCTGCTCAACTTTATATTTTCTTCTTTGATGCAATGTAACATATAACTATAAAATGAACGAATTAAAATTTAATCATAATGAATACATATGGATTATATGAAAACAAATGATTGATACAGATACAAGAAATAAGCCAAAAAGATCATTACTTTAATAAATATTTTATGACAAACTTATGTCAGAATCAGAAAGAAATTTTGTAACTGATACTTTAAACTATTGTCAAGGCGTACAAATGAAAACAAAAATGCCTTTTTTTTAAAAACAAATTTCTTAATATCTGACTGTAAAGTGTGACCCGAAAAATGACACCTCATGAAATGAGGCACCATTCAGATCTACAGATCTTCACGTCTTTTAGCATCACAATCAAAATGGACGCTGATGTTCAAGGCCGTCAAAGGTGCAGGTGGCGACCTCTATAATCTGTGGACTTCCAACCAAGTACTGAATGAGGGCAATGCTCTAGCTCAGTCATTGGAGCCAACCTTATTGGAGCACTACAAGACGTCTGTTGTCAATGACTGGGCCAAACATAACATCAAATATGTACGCATTTTTTTCTTTTTTTTTTTCCAAAAAGTATAAAAAGTACCAACATGGGCATGAATGTTATTTTTAAAAATTGGATATTATTTTCAAATGGATTTTGCAACACTATTACATACAGACTCTTTTAACATTGCTCTATGGGTACAAAATTGCATTTTTTTTATTTAAAATCCTAAAGTGATCCCCATAAACTACTGATGTCAGTGTATCCATTTTCTAGAGTTAACTAGTGCTTTTATTTAATTAATTAATTTTAAGTCAAAACAGAAAGAAATATGAAAATTCAAAATGGTGATAATCTCCATTTGGCCTCTACAAATGCTTTCACATCAAATATGTCAACAAAATCATAAACAAGTGACGGGACTAACAATAATCTGTAACATAATATGAAACAAATTTGTACACTGAATCTCATCTCTTTATCACAGGTAAAACTTGCTCTCTACCAGGGTGGCATTGAGCGTCTCACCCTGATTTTTAATGCTGTTGGAAGTGACAAGATGAACTGGTTTGCCAAAGACCGACTGATTTCTTCTCCTTATGTTGACATCTATACCTCCTCCATTAACTTCTTTAGCATCAGGGGAACTCCCAGCAGGTAGGGAGACCACTTCAGACATAATTTTATATATATTTTTTTTTATATGAAGAGTGTTACCACAGATAAAATAACAGATCACCAACACTGACATGCAAGTTCAAATGAAAATGTCAGCTTAATAGATATACAGCCTTCCAAGTCTAAAAAAAATGTCCAATCAGCAGCTGAGTTTGAAGACTTCCAAGTCTTTGCTGTTAGCTGACGAATATTATAATTCTTTCAAGTATTCAAAATTAAAATCAGAATAATTTTAAATGTTTGCAGTGTAACAAAATTTAGTGTACGTGAAGTTGAATCAAAATCTTAATCTTGACTATGTTATTTTTTCAGCGTCAGTGGTCAATATGGCCGCTACTTCTACATCAGCCAGTCTCATAACGGCTGTCCCAAGGATTACGGCTGGCTGGCTGTACCTAACAATGCTTTTGTTTGTGCCTACGAGAAGTATCCTGCATATCCAGTCTTCCTGTACGCTCCCGGACACACAGCCATTAACTGGGCCAAAGGTCAGAGGTCACCAATGATAGTACCAAAAATAATACTGATAATTATTATTCATAATTAACTGAACCAATACCCTGGGGGCATTCATGTTGATGAAATCAAAAAGAGTGAAATCTTAGCTGCTTTATAAAAATTCTGTTCTAATTTAAAAGTAAATGCCTTTTTCTCTCTGATTCTCATCACCAAAATGTTACTATATTCAATATATAAGAACCATTGTTTCACAGAAAGTATACTGAACCATTATAGTTATCCCTCCCCTCCACAAGTAGCAGGTCTTGGCAAATTACAAGCTTCAGCAATCAGGAGATTAAGGGTATATGGAAAAACAATGCAGTTATAAATATTCAAACGTTATCCTGATATTATCAATATCTGTATTGTAGGAAAACATGGAGAGGCTGATGTGTTGGCCATTTTCATGGCAACAGAGTAAAAACCAGAGAGGGAATGATGCCGTTCTTCAGAGAAAATTGTGCACCCAAGGAAAGAAAGAGAACAATGGATCCAATGAAATAAGGAACAACTCTTTGTATGAGATTCATATTTCACAATAAATACACTGTAAGCAACTCATTGGACCATGATACCTCCAAAGATGGCTATACTCTAACCGATCTTTAAAAAAGAAAAAAAAAATGGACTAAATTTGAATGTCTGAACAGATTTATTAACTATTAATAAGTATCATTAATGGGAAAATTGTTGTTTACCCCATGATATCCAATTTTTGGCTAAAATGAACAGTTACCATCTCTTTAAATGCTGATTGCAATAGCTGGTGTATTCAATAAACATGCAGGCTAAAAAGTTTTCTTTCAAAAATCATAGCACTGCTCAGTATTGCTCCATCAGAGACAATTCTGTAATGATTTTATTAAAAAAAAGCAATTAATCTTGAGACAAATTACATTCTTAGCATAAAAACCTACAATGAGAATTTTATTATTTTCGGTAATGACTTGGATGTTTTCAATGGGGGAAAATTGTGAATTTTTACTGATACTATTTTTCAAGTCTTAATTTTTTAAAATAAGAGCAATCCTATTGAGTGGTAGCAACAAAATTGAAAAGCAGACAACCTTATAGTTCTATTCTGTGCATTAAAAGCACCACAAATGCTATACACAAATATAATTTTTATAATTTTAAAATGATGTATCTGAAAGTTTGATAATTTTTGCCCATTGAAAAGATCGAGACATAACCTTAATAATGCATCTATCATCATGCATCTGATTAAATACAATTAAAATTGTTATCAAAATATAAAATATTGTCGTTCAAATTTTTTGTTGCTAAGCTTTAGCATAAGCACCTCAGAGTTTATGGTCATTTTAACAGTTTTTTATTTTGAAGTGAGATAGCATTGGCATGGGGCATAACATCATCCCCAAACAAGATCACAAAAATTGGCACAGGCGATGACAGATGTATGGGGTTTAATCGTGTGGTCATTTTGGTTTACATGTTTTGTCATAGAGTAATAAGCCCCTAATTACAATGATTCATTGATCAAAGGCATTATTTTGACTTTTTGACGAGAAAATTTGAACTAAAGCTTTTTAAGAAAAATCAATGGCAGGGTTTTAAAGAACTCAATGGTGTCATTAAATTAATGTTAAAATGGTGTTCATGGCTGCTCAGGTAAAAACTTGTCAATTTCTCAAATCACGTGCCTCAGACAGCCTACAGTTTTTATCACTAAGTATACCACTTAATGTGAAAAGGGCCTACTACTGCTAGTCCTAAAGGTTTGATTACAGTATTTGCATAGTTTTATATTACCAGATGATAAGATAGGACTATTCAATTTTGAGGATACTATTTGATGCCTGTAAAAAGGTGAACAAGACTATCATCAAAATAAATAAACATTAAGGGTTCCAGACAACAACTTTTAATCTAAATAAAAATTACTATCACCATTAACCAAACTTCTTCACAGAAATGTATGGTTATTGTTAGGGAATCAGTAAGGAGGGGAGAGAAGGGGGTAGGGGAGGAGCAGGAAAGAAAAAAAAATTGAACAGACTGAAATTGTCACCCCTTGTTTTGATAGCTTATAAACTCCTCCTAGACAAACAAACAAAAGGCCAAGGTCTCAGAAAAGCTACATTTAAAAAACCATACTGAGGGATTCGACTAAGGTGGCCAAACCCAACATGAAGTCTGCACTTGCCTCAATTTTGGTCATCACTGTATTTTGGTCAGCACAGGTACACTGCCTGCCTCCTATACATCTTAACATCTCGGGGCCAGACCATGGGTGTACCTGCCCAAAATACGAGTCACGCGCCACGGAAATGTCTCAAAAATTGCTAGATGTCAGCAACAGGTTCCACACACAAATATCCACCATGCAGACGTTATTGATGCAGGAAACACTGGCACGCCAGATGCTTGAAAATAAGTTCACAGGGTTGGAGAAAAAAATGACTGAAGCCATTCAAAAGTTGAGCGCCACGGTTTCCAGTCAACAGCAAAACATTACCATATTAAATGATTTCATGGGTAAGTCCAATAACTGTAATTTTTCTTTTCTTTTATCACCTTCTTAAAACATCTCTATTTAGTAAAAATACAAAAACCGAGGAGGTAACCTTTTAAATATCATTATTTTTAGGACAAGAAACAGAAACACCAGTATAAGATGACATCTTTATATGGACGCCTATCCTCCTAAGGCATATGCAACCAGAAATTAAAGGAAATGTATAAAGAAAGAAAGAAAGAAAGAAAGAAAGAAAGGTAGAAATAATAACAAAGGTCTTTTTGTTACAGCAACCCTGAATAAGTGGACGTTGGTTTTCAAGGCAGTGGCAGGTGGCGGGGAAGACATGTATCAGCTATGGAGCTCAGATAGAACTCTGAATGAAAACATTCCCCAAGCCAAGTCCTTGACAAGCTCACTGAAAGTACACTACAAGCCTCACCTGGTCAACAACTGGAAGAATGAGAAGATTAAATATGTAAAATAATATTATTCCTTTTTAATTATTTAGTATCCATTTTACTTAAGTTGTCATTTAATAGATAGGAACTCCTTGTTTATCAATGTACCAGGTATTAAAATAAATAAATCACTAATGTGATATTTCATTCAAATATTTTATTCAACTGTGTGGATCTGAATATGGAATGACATTTCTTCTCCAGGTAAAAGTGGCCTTCTACAAGGGTGGTGTGGAGCGCATTGTTCTGATATTTGACGCTACAGGCAGCGACAAGATGTCATGGTTTGACAAAGGCAGATTGATATCTTCCCCATATTCAGACATTGACACTGCTTCCCCATCTACATCTGGCTACTATTTCAGCATTCAAGGCTTTGTCAGGTATTATGATCTGTGTAACTGTATATCATTTTATCAGCTCCACAAAACATCAGTAAAGCATGCGCACATACACCCCATTCTCATAGATTAGATCGACCTACATTGGATCGACCTAACTCCCTGGGGGTTCACGCTAAATAGCTGTCAGCCGGGCGGACACGAAAGTTAATTACCCCTTAAAGCTTGTAGTAGGCGGGGACGGACACTTAAGGGGAATTATCTGACAGTAATCTAGTGAGACTCCCCGCAGTGATAGATCGATCTAAAAGTTGTGAGAACAGAGCCATAG
>NW_019773758.1:15031-52224 GCF_001039355.2 Lingula anatina
TTAACTGTACGTATTGTTAAAAGTGTACTAAACTAAGTAAAGAAGCGTAATGGGTATTTATGTTTTATAAGAATCTGCTAACATGTTATATACAATTTTCAGTGACAAGATTACTGCTGTGCTAAACATTTTTCTTTAAATTTGTTGTAGAAATTTTTGGAATGGAATGGTTATCTTATACATTACTTTGAAAAAGCTTAGGCTCAACTATTTCTGTTTCATTAATTTTACATTTTTGTTTAGTTTAAAGTACAAAAAGTTTTTATCTTTATTTCAGTCTGTATCAAGTTTCTAACAAAGTTTATGAACACACTGGAAGGTGAAGAAAAAACGGTTGAAAACATTGAGAAAAAGTTCAGGAAGTTTTGTAAATCTGCCAAGAACAAAGATGAAAGATTGGTGAGTACACTGCATTGTTAAACACAGTTTTATTATTAATGAAAAAACAAATTGGTTAAAATACACCCTTGTAGTAACATTAAATGTCTTCTCTATTTAGACCCTAATATGTTTACTAGTAAGTAACAAGTTTGTTTTAAGTTTATTTTGCTGCATTTCATAACAGGTGTCTGATTCTTCAGGGTATAATATCAATAAACAATTAACAACAATCAAGTGAAAAAGATTTAACCGGGGTTTATTATTATATACAATAATCCTTCTGTATTATATTTCAGTGTTACTATATTGGGGCCCTAGAAACCTCTGCCACTGGTATCCTTGGAGAGATGTCTAAACCCATGAGTTGGGGAGTACCTGCCGATAAAGTTTGTGAAAAACTGAACAGAAAAGATAGCCAAATATGTGAACTAAGATATCGTAAGTTATTTTCCTTTGTTTCATCTGAAAATAGATCAGCGTAATATGTAGACTAATGTAAGGATGATATGTAAATGTTTACATTAAGAGTATTCTCTTCAGTTATATTGCAGTGTTTTTCACTACCATAATGGGATTATTTCCACAAAATTTAATGAAAGCAATTAAACATTATGTCCTTTAAAAAAGGGAAATTTTTATGACATTTAACAATTTCTCCTTTTTTATTTCAGCAAAAGTAGTAGACCTGGCAACAGTGAACCTTAAAAAATTGAAAGTAAAAGATTTGAAAAACATCTTAAACAACTGGGGAGAGGAGTGCAAGGGATGTGCCGAGAAATCTGATTTTATTCGTAAGATTGAGGAGTTAATGCCAGAGCATGCCCCAGAGGCTCATGCTGCCAGAACGAAAGAGGAGTTATGAGAACATTTTGTTTAGGCGACATTAATAAATTCTTTACAGCATCCAAATCTCGTTGACTTTGTTACAATCCATTGCAATAATATTTTTTTTAAGGAAGGAAAAAACAATTTAGCTTTAACTGGTGCAGATCATATAAAGAACATTCATTGTGGCGTTTTCCATCGATTAGCAAATTCTCCCTTGTATAATTGGAGATGTTTATATTTTGTAACCATGTTCATATTGTACATATAATTATTACACGTTTCAACTTTTGTCATGATTACTGTTTTACTAGCTAAGTAAAATGGACCATTATTCTTGAATATTTGTTCGAGTTATGACTTCAATTATATAACCAAAAGAAAAATTTTAAATTATAGCTAAATAACCCTCATTTGCCTGCAATCCTGCTTTGCTACTGTGAAATAAAAGTCAAGAACAATGTACTATAAAAAGTTTTATTTTGGAACTGCTGGGTGACAAGTTAAAAGCAATGTCTACCCTAATTATTGTATTTTACAACAATGCTGTAATTACAGGTCAACAATACAGACTTGCCAATTAAGCAATTTCTCAGGTTTATATCCTTGATATTCCTAAGGAGATTTGCTTCACAGAACACTGTCATTTGACGCAATCTTGACTGTTAGTCAAACTGTTCAGCTCACTTGTCTTTACAATACACCAGGACTTAAGAATGTGCAGAAACGGAAAAATCTTAACAACCCATTAAAAGTTTCTCAGGTTTTTTTGAAAACTACCATCCACAAGCAGGCTTCTGCTGTCCAATAGGAATGGAAATGAATGCTTACCAATTTGCCCCTAGACTTGCATACACACTTCGGAGTGGTTCCATTGTCACTTTCAAAGCACATGATCATTATGAAGTACCCACTTTGATTCAATTAAGCAGAATATTTACAGTAACATACAGATGACAATGCTTTTGCCATTAATTTTAGTTCATCAATATCAATAATCCAACTTTTCAACTAATAACCATGAAATTGGTTTCAATCTGTCTATAAAGAAGACTGTGTCAACTACAGTTCTGAATTCATGGAATGGAAACATTTTGCTTTAAGGAAGTCTTTGAAAATTAACAAAGTGGATAATAAACTGCATGGGATGAATTTTATTAATGAAATGATGTCTCCAGCAGATAAAGAGCAACTTTCAGAACATGAGTCTTTGGTAAAAATAAAAAACTTTTGCTAGTCTTTCATCTCTCCCTCTTCATCTTCTTCCTCTACACCTCTGATGTATAATACATTATTACACCTGAAATTGAGATAATAGTTTATATAATTATACATATATAAATTTCACTATTCAAAGGCCTACTCTGTTGCAGATGTGAAGCTTTTTTTATTATAAATGAAATGAAATAATTAAAATTTCTATTTTTACTAAAATGGGTTTCTGAAAACAAAATTCTGTTTTTTAAATTACACAGCTGTAATCGACTACTGATAACATTAAAATTACAAATAACAATTTTGCCACATTAAGAAAAAACATCTGATTTTATATTAAGCACAAGACCTATTTGCTAAAACAAAAATAATGCAAAAGGTATGTTTTAGTATGAGAGTTACATCAAGGCCCACCTAATGAGAACTTCTCCAAGATTGCCTGATAAAGCTCCATCAATATATTCTTCTGTATTTGCAAGCTGAAATCAAATCAAACAAAAAATCTTATGTTTAAGTTCCTTTTTAAAAATAAAAAGACCAGGTTGCATGCAAATTTTCAAATGCACATTTTGGTATTTGTATTTTCTACATGTTACCCAAACTTCTCTGATAACTCACTTATTTTAAAACAATTTTCATTATCTTATCACTCAAAAATGGCAAACAAACTGAATATTGTTGTGACAAAAAAAAAAAAAAAATTAAAACTACATAAATCCGAGAGTGTTGTTATCAAAGCAAAGCTGACACAAACACAGGGTCCACTCTAACCTGAAGATTCATGTATCCGTCTACTGAAACTAAGTATCCTTTATACTCCATTCCCCACTTTAGTTTCACCATGACTGGTTTTCCTGTTAACCCATTCAGGAAGGGTTTAGGGTTCATGGGAAGTGTCTGAAAAATAACAGAAAGGAGTAGGACATTTAAACAAATAGACAAGTAAGACCACCAGTGATTTGTCAATATATGTTATATATAATTGTTTCAATTTAGGGTTTGATAGAGAGCATACCTCACATAAAGTTACGCTGAGAACACAAACTTCTAGTAAAATGACTAGCGCCCAAAACAAATTTCATTTTATAAAAATTATTTTTAAGATTATTTCGTACTAGTAAAAAACCCAAATTTGTATGCTTTAGTGGGTGTTTAAGTGCCTCAGCATAATCATTGGATACCGCCATGTGTGCGACAATCTAAATTACCTCCAGTTTATGGATGGAGACATTGAGTAGAAATGAAAGAAAATGGATCATGCTACCATAACGTCAAGTGACTCGTGAACAACCGAGTCATATTCTGTCATCGGGAAAGCAACTTTAGCCAATATTTTTAAACACAGGGATGCACACCGATCTAAAGTGACTAATGCGATTACTCTTATTGAGTTCATAACTGAACTAGCATGCGAATTTCTCTTACCGAAGCCATCTCTTTCTCTTGCCGGTTCCTTTTTCGCACGCTTTCCACACGTTCTGCGCACGCGCAACACCGACTTCCGCGTAAACAAAAGTGCATTGTGGGACTTTATTCCAGCATGTGAATGAGAGAAGAAACTGTGTTTTTATATTTTTACTATGAATTTCTGAAAAATTAGGATACAATGGGGGTTGTATGGTATGTGAATGTGATTCAGTCGAATGAATGTATATGTTAATAATAGAATTTTAAGAGGCTTATTTGCTCCTGTATCGCGATTTACGAACTAAAAAACTGAAAGAAAGTGAAGAAAGAAAAACATGACATGCTGATGAAGCTTGATTCTTTAAATAATGATCAGTTTTCGATTAGATACCATTGGGTGTCATCATTTCTAATACTTATAGACACTAACCCAACTTGCAAGAGTTGCCATTTTGGTTAGGATCTTATTTAAGGAGAAGTTGACAAAATTTATCTTTGCAATTTTTGTGCCAAGAGTGAAGAGATAAAAATATAATTGAGTAAATGAAATTAAATAAATTATATAATAATATAAATTTGCAAGACTATTGTTACGCAGATGTGATACAAATTTTTTTATAGTGCTTATTTGGAGTTTTAACAAAATAGTTTTATATTCAATATTATAAGCGCAGGAGAGCAGGCAAACAGCTAGCATATATTACCAGTTAGATTGTTATTAAAAATGACTTTATTCCATGTCAGTTATGTCTCCTCTGTCATCTCACAACAGGAGATTGACCAGCAGTTATGGTATGTTTTTTTTACTTTTTTGTATGCTCTGTAATGAAAATAAAAATATTTCTCTAATACATTTCCAGTGTTGCCTCCTACCCTGTACCAGAGGGCAAGAGCGGACAGCAGATAGTGGATGTGTTGCAGTCGAGATTGGAACAACTGGGTGCTGAAAAGAGTGGACAGTTTAATGTGGATTGTGAAACTTATCAATCTCAAGTTCCTTCAGGTAAAAAATTATTTCTGTTATTGTAAAATTAATAGTTTTGATGAAAAGTCTTACGAGACTTCACAGTCTGACTTATGTATCAGTATTGTAATCTGTTCTTAAAACAACTTTTTAGTGTGGTCAGACTTTTCATTAAGAGGCTTTATTCAGGCTGCAAATCACTTATTCTGAATGTAGGTTTTTATAGACTTTTGATTCCTATTTCACTCCAGATTTTGTTAACATATCGCAGGTGTATTTTACTCTTATTTCAGCTCAGAATAGACTGGTGCACCTCCTACACAACAGCGAGCAACCCGCGACGTGTTTTGCTGTCCTTGACACGGGCACCTGCTTAGTTGCAGACAATCTCTTCAATCTGCTCATGTTGAAGCTGAAAAATTTTTACCCCACAAGGAAAGGTTTTAAGATAGAATCCAAAGGACAGAGATATTCCCTGGGGGATTTTATTATTAAAATTGGATCTGTTACTTTTGGACAGAATATAAGCTTTAAGGGAATTTTGGTTGAGGTAAGTTTTACCTCTTATTTGTTGCTCAATTTTGCATAAGCAAATTTATTTTTACAGGTGCATATTAAAATATTAATGAGCTTAATTAACTGGTAAATTTGTGATATTTAGGTATCGATTTGTCTTACCTGCTGTGCAGCAAAATTGTTCTTAATGTTACTGTAGTAAAATGAATCTTCTTTATCTACTTAGAAAACATTTTGCAAATTGAGACTACAATCATGTCAGAGACCTCAGACCTTTTTCTTGTATATTAAATTATCCAAGATCAGTGGGAAGTAGGGAACATAATAAATTATTGTTTGGATTGAATTATGTCATATATTATTTCAGTATTTTTGTATAATACATTGTACAAAATTTAATTGAAGTACTTTTTGTGTTGCCTGCAGGTAGAGTATTGTCCGTGTATGGTCCCAGGGGACTGCTGGGACCTGATGAAGGAATTCATGCAAGGATTTATGGGTAACTGTGTGGAAAATCCCTCCAATTATCTTAAAACCAAGATGGACATAATGTACACCCCAGCAGATACCATACAGCAGTATTTAGAACACTTCAAAACTTTCAGGAAGGAATCTTTGGCAGTGACACGGTGAATGGTAGTCTTGTTCCACTGGATGTTCTTTTTTTCCTAGAAACTTTTATCTTTGAAAGCGTCATGCCATATTTCAGCTGTCACGGGTGCAGGGGTACTGCTACCCCTGTAGTTGAACAGTTTGGTGGCTGTGGTATAATGAACTTGATAATGATTGGAAACTTTACAAGCGGGAACAAATAATAAATTTGCTTACAAAAAGGGTTTTTGAAATTCAAGCAAACTCTAGTTTAACATTACAAAAAAAAAAATTTTGTGTTACAACACATCAGTTGACAGCCACCTTCCAGTCCAATGACCTGTTATATTAGACAGTAAGGTTTGAAAGAAGGAGTTGAGATTTCAGACAAATAAATGTTATCACAAATACATGTGTAATGAATTAAATACCTTTATTACCATAACAATGGTCAACAATGATTTGCCCTGATGATTTGTTTTTGTCTTTGAAAAAAGTTAAAGTTAATACAAAAGTTAAACTATATATTTATGTTAAAGGGGTAACAACTTCATTTTGGTCAAAAGACTGATTTTCCTGGGATAAACAACGTCTTTCCCATAGTAACCAATAGTTTATGCATCCATTCCGACATTCAAAGTTAGAACAACGGATGACCTTCTGATCTTTATCATGCTAATTTTTTTTCTTGAAATCGATAACTTTTGACACCAAAGAAACAAGTTTAAATCCTTCTGAGCCAAATGTTCTAGGTATGAACTATGTTCACCTGAGACATTTGATTCAAATAAAAGTAACTGCAGTCAATTCATTAAGTCCGTATTAAAAATATACCCAGCTATGATAAATGAAGTAGATTCGTCAGCTTTTTGATATCATCTTTCTACTGTTGTGTAAATGCTCAGCTTTGGCTTTTAGTTCTAAAAATTCTTCTTGAATAACATCTGTTATTGCCTTTCTGATTTCCATCTGAAAAAAATGAAGCTTTCAAATTGTATGAATTTATTCCAGGATATTCTCACTGCCCCCCCCCCCCCCCCAAAAAAAAAAAAATGAATACCTGGATTAATCAGTGTGTTAAATGACTGCACCACTTTCTCTCTCAACATGTTTTAAAATTCCATATTCATTGTAAATGTATGAGCAATAAAAATTTTAAAATTAAACACTTGCTGGTTTTTGTTTATCTTTTGTTCTAAGACTTGTAATAAATATACTTACGGGGGACTTTTTAGCTGTCTTCAACTGATCCAATAATGTCTTAAACTCCAGGGGTTTTCCAACATATATAGTCAGTTCCTTGACAAAAGAAAAGAAATATTTTCCCGTTGACCATTTTCTTCTGTTGAAAAAGTTGAAATTCGGACATTTAAATTACAACTCTGCATGCTTTAAAAATTCTTTATTTTATAGAATATCAGATAAAATGCAGTTTTCAATGGAAAATTAATTCATACTTAGATTGCGTTAAGACAAAGTCAGGATAGGGATATTTCACCTTCAAAATTCTGGGTGGAAAATAAGGCTTTCTATTTGGCAACACATCATCTGCCCCTTAAATATTAATAATGATAATAGTTATTATAAAAATAATAATAATGATTACATTGTTTCAAAATCACACAGTGGCATCACAATACACCTCTACAGACCAAATATATCAAATTATAGTACAACAGTTCCAACTTGTAATCCTTAACATAACAATAGACACAGTTCAATTGTCCATTTGATTCGGCTGAAATAATTTCTGACATCTACAGTCTGACATTTGAGGGATGGGACTACAGGCTCTTCTTCAATCTGACTTACAGTTTGTTTCATTTCAAGTCTAAAATTGATCTTGTCTGAACTGGACTCCTAACTGTTCTCCAGTCGTACTTACCTAGGTGCCATATTGGAATGACCAGAGGATCAATCTTACACTCTGCTATCAGTCTTCCAACTCCTGAATGGACAATACAGATGTTTGTACATATATGATGATATGCAGCATGACAGGGTTAAAATGTAGCTGTCCTCTTTTTCTTTTTTGTATTTAGAACTGTGCAAATAACTTCATTTTTATTTACACAAGCAGCAACAAAAAACCTCTTTCCCCAACAACAATTACGATTATGCAGCCATTAAAATTCAAAGTGAAGATCTAGAACTGCAAATTCACAAAAATAGTCATATCATTCAAAATTAATTCTGTATATTCCCTTACCCCATTTCAGCCTCATTGGTTCTTTTGTTACATTGATTTTACCTGAGGATTAAAGGAAACAAGAACAAATGTGTTACATGACATGTGCATACATTGACGTCTCATTATGTAGTAACATCTTTTTTCATATTTCGCATATCTGGGTAATAAGAGAGAGAATAGGCCATGATTTACTCATCATCAATAAGTAATCATTTTTAAATTATTGAAATAATTAATAAGTATGGCCTTAAGCCATTTGTTTACACCAAAACAGAACAACAAAGGAAAAAAAAACATCTTGTGGGATACTGTTATTATTATTATTATTATTTTTTATTTTTATTGATAGGGGAGGGGGCAAAAAGACAAGTGATGAAGACATGGTTTCAGAACACAGCCAACGGACAGTCAGAGGACAGACAATGAAAGTTGTCCAAGACAGAGAATACATGATTTACTCACCTTCAGGAAACACGTGCACCCAGTTGCCCCTGTTGAGTTCATCAACCAAAAAGTTCATGGTGTGCTGGAAGACACCGTCCCCTCTGCGTATAGGGACCACCTTGCCCCAGGAACACAGGCGGTTCGTCAACGGCCATTTACTGATGACATCTTCAGCACCCGGATCCCAGCGCATTAACTCTGTGTTCAGTAGGTGGCGCCACTTCAGCACACCTGGTACAAAATATCTTTTTATACTTATTAAGATGAAGGCTAGGTGTGTATTCTGATATATATATATATATATATATATATATATATATATATATATATATATACTAGTATATATACACACACACACACATATATGTTACTTTGACTGAAAAAATAAAATATTTAAAAAAAAAAAAGATAAAGGGTAGTTAATTTATCTACATTTTAATTGAATCAGTAACATATAGAAAAGGGGGTTTGGGGGGGGGGGGGGTAATCCCACAAGATATTTGAATATGATTTTTTTTTCAGTGATCTTGAAAATTACTTCTGTCAAGAACTTTGACAACCAGCATAACTGTCAACTGATCTTTAAGAACCAATTTTTCTCTACCACCTTTTCCCTTACCAATCTGTAATATATTTGCAATAAAACACTTATCTTGCAAATGGTTTTTTATCATTTCCAGGTTACCTTGAATGTTTTAGGCCAAGGTATGACATCTATTTATGCTTTACAGACACTCACCCCAAATAAGTGGATCATCTATACATGAGGCATGGTTGCTAACTGTGATTAAAGGACGTCCTTGACGGGATTCAAGAGCACTTTGTAGAAATTCTAGGTTATGTGTCTGTACATAGGAAATCTCTGAAAGGATAAGAAAGTTTTCTTTGAAATTTGTCTGAGTTTAATTTTGAAAAACTCAGTTAGACAATAGTTTGGTAACTGGTGCAGAATTTAAAATCCTTAAGAAAAATTCCTACAGCAGAGCCTGTAGGAATTTTTTCGTAAGGGAAGTTATTATGACTTTATCAGATATGCAAAGAATGAAGACTTATGGCCAACATATTAATATAGAAAAACTAACCAGCACACTCTCACCAGGGGTTGAATTAAATATAAAGGGCATATAAAGGGGGGGGGGGAGAAGAGGAGGGGTCCAGTCTTCTGTAATTCATGGCAATGTAATTAAACTTCAAAAGCGCATAGGCTGCATCATACATACACTAGCAATTATAAAAATATAATAAAAATCACAATAAGTTCGAGCCTTACTGGACCACATTTTGCTGATCATGTTAAAGAAGGACAAGGTCATCCAGCTCGGCATCCGCCATCGCAGTGGAAACCTTCCATCAGCATTCCTTGGAGGGACGAGCCACTTTAATTTGGAGTCCCCTGGTTTTTGGGTCATTTTATTTTGTAATAGTTGTCCACTTAATGCAGTGTATAAAAATGGTTAACAAATATCAAAATACACGTTTATTAAACTTCATACAAGCTACTTCGACGGTGCCCGGGTTGAGAGTCGCGGTTTCATGGGCGCAGACATCTTGTTCGATGACGTCACTGAATCCAGGAAGTGATTAAGAAATCAAGTTTGTCCCAAAATAGACAAACACCAAGCTTTTGCGAAAAAAAATGGTTATAACTCAGTTTTGTTTGGGGTGTAACCGTTTGCAGACAGCCAAAGTCAAAATTTTACATCGTAATACAAATTTGGCCAAATTGTGCTAGTTGTGACAAGTTAATTGAGTTGAGTAACTACAGTCACAACTAGCACAATTAAGGCGCTCACAGCTTACAGCCTTTTGCAGCAAGATGATTACATTGATGCCGACTACTTTCGTTTACTGAAGAGCTTTCTCGTTTTTTTTTTTTTTTTTTTTTTTAATGGTAATTAAATTTTTTTTACACCATGACGTGATCTGAAATACATTTCTAAAAACATCTATCTTTTTTCCCCAAAGCCATGACAGTTTTTAATTCCCTATAAAATGTTGGTAAAGATATTTAGACCCAAGAAGCACTAAATGTTGTTTACTTAGTAAAAACTAAGTAAATGACTGTTTTATCACAATTCAGTATTTGTAAATTTATACAGATAAATACGTTATTTTCATGTTTTGTAAACATTTTATTGAGTGCCAAGACCACATTCCACTACTGACAGTGAATACTCCATTTTGACCAAATTTAACAAAAAGTTTTCCAGGTATTTAAAAAACACCTGAGTGATACAGGGGGTCTGATACAATGTATGATCTCTTTTCTTTTATCTCTAAAGATCTCAAGAACAAAAAACCTAAAATGTATGATTATAAACAAGAAAGGGGAAATATTAAATATTTTTTGACATTTGAAATAATATGAAAACATATTGCATCAAAAAGTGACATGTACCTCTAAAATATACATTATTTAATAGAGATACATTTTACGCTGTTGGATTTGACAAGACTGTACACCGCTGGGGAAAAGTTAGTAATCACATTAGTTTGGTCAGTCAATTAATATGATATAAGGCATTATCATGGCAGAATTGTGGAGCTTTTGAAAAATATCTTAAACTCTCTCTTGTAACTTTATCAAATAGATTTCAATAAAATTATACAATCCTTTTATCTGTTTATACTACGCACTGTACATTTTAGAACCTATTACTTATTCAAAATATGATCTTCACCATCTCATGGTTCATATGTGTCTACTTATGGCATCATTTTCAAAAGAAATGTTTAACAAAATATCACTTATTAATTAATTCTTAGCAACAATGATATGTACAGTTAAACTCAACAAATTGGAAACATTCTCCTCAGCTGTGTAATTAATATATCTAGAAATTGATGAGGTCACAAATTTTAAAAATTTTTACTAGGATAAGACTTTTTTTCAGAATAAATAAATAAATAGGCTGACAAGCTTTAAGCAATTTTTAAGTAAAAACTAAGTATATGACTGTTATAATTATTTGTGAATTGCACTGTTATTACTAGTAGTGAAAATATTTTCATCTGTCCATTTACAAATAAAAATCTGCCAGTCTGTTTAGATTTCATCATCTTACAACTCAGAGCTACTAGAACTGAGTCACAATTATTCTTCCATTACTAACCACAGATCTGCATCCAGCTTTCCACAGTTGTAGAAACAAAGATACAATTATAAATTCTTGCTTCTAGTGGACTTGTAGTTTAAACTAACAATGTCAAACACACTGTACAGCATCACAGTTTTGTACGACTAATAATATGTATATACCGTATATATTCTTGTGTAAGAAGTACTCATCTGTCCACAGTGCACTGAACTTCAAAAATATCAACCACAATAGGCTTTAAGCTGAATATGTCTCTGCTTCTGGCTGTATCTCCTGTTAATTCTCTCAGTTTTCTTGGATATAAAGAATAATATGTACTGTATTTCTCTATGTAAAGAGGGAAGTTCATATTTATTTTGCCAATTTGTTCTTAATGTAACAGAAATAATAATCCCTGCCATTTCTTTGTTTCAACTGAGAAGATGCAGAGAAACAAGGAACAATCAGCTGACGTTTCAAGTAAAAGGCCTCTTTTGGCCTTAGACTCATTCTGCCCGTTAGTGGTTGGTAACGAAACTAGATTTAGTGACTTGATGTTGCTTCACCTCTCTCTCTCTCTCTCTCTCTCTCTCTCTCAGAACTTGGAAAGAGCTCATGTCAACTCTGCCTTGTTTGCCTCAAATCCAGACGGAATATCAGCATTGATGCTATAGTCTCCAGAGTCTAGCACAGTGAAGTCCTCAGAATGGTCGTACAACGGGTTCTTACTCGGACCGATGTCAAAATCCTCCTCCCCACTTCCTGTTGCACTGTTTGTGTCGAAAGGCGTGCTATCGTAGCCGGACGTCATGGAAGCATCGATGCGCGGCGTCTGATAGGGCAGGCTGACCTGGTCGTCTTCGACGCCCCCCTCGTCCATGTGAGATTTGTATGAAAACAAAAGATTCAACCTCGGAGTTCTGAAAAAGGAAACAAAATATTTCTTAATTTTGGAACAATAAGTTATTTTGAAAGTGTTTCATCAGATGTACTTTGTAAAATAGAAAGAAGAAATTGAGTGAAATAAATAGAATATATCTTGAGAAGAATGTTCATCTACAACACTTCTTTTCTAAAAACTATTTTCTAAAAATTAAGGTATTTATTTGTTCTTTTTCAGACATTTCAGTGCATATGAAGGAAGTAAGCAAGAATTAAAACAGCAAAATACAGATATCAAAAAACTATGACCAATGTTATATTTCAAATGGACTTAATTTCTCACCCAAAAAATTTCCACAAAAATGTACAAAACACAAGTGGTGCAAACATGGAAAAGTAAAGATAGGCGGCGACGTCCACCACACACATGCCTTCAATTGCACCCATTTCTAACGCTGCGCTGCCAATAACTTCACCCAGGTTTAGCAACGCTAGTATGCCGCAGTAGATATAGAAACTCTTCTTAGCTGTAATGTGTAAGTAAGTGTGACATAAGTTTAATATTTGTATTGGTTTTAAAACACGCATAATTTATATAATATCTAAATTTAAATATATCAGTATGCTAAATATTTGATGTTATTGAAGCATACTTAAATGCTTTGCATGTCACTTTTGATTTGCTTTCAATATGACATTCCCGGCAGAGAGTTTCACCCTTATTGCTGAAAAATTAACCCTGCCTCACGACATTCTGGCAAATGTTCTAGTCACGTTTAAAGTCATGCAGTATGGAAAGACTCATTTTAGATGATCCTATGATACTCATTGTGTTGCTTGAACATGATCTGCTACTTACATGGCAAGTTGAGCTTGTCCTTGAGTGGCGTATACGGCAAGACAAGTACCGTGATGTACACCTTTATATATAGTTAAAATATACAAGAATTATCATCAAGTAAAACAAACTTTTGTATAATTGAATAAGTAAATATAATAAGTCATTCCATTTCAAATCTTTTCTAACAGTAAAAATATTACTGCAGGTACCATTATATCTTGTTAGGTTTCTAGTGTGCCTAAATTTGTAAAATGCGAAATAAATAATTTAATAGAGTCTCAAAAAGGCTTTTATATATTAGAATAATTGTTACTATAAACACATCTTTGTTAATACAGTCAAGCCTTGGTGATCTTGGCAAACTTACCACTAAGAAGAATGCCGCACTGGCACACAAAAAGATCATTCCTCCATGAGCAAAAATATCATAATTTTCTCCCTCCAAGTAATATTTCTTGTCATGGTAATGGAACTCCAATACACCCTGAAAAAAGAGGAAAAAAAAATCATAAATATTATTAGTGAAGATATTACTGGTTGTAAAGAATAAGTGAATAATTTTGGAAATATTACACATTTTTTCTACTGTCACAAAAGTCCATGAAAATGACCCAAAAAATTTAAGATATTACTGGCAAATATATCATTTTAAATGAAGACAAATATCTTTTAAGCATGAAGTAGCGGGGCTAAAAATCTGTCACAAATTCAACCCAAAATCAAACTCTTTAAACAATTTGAAACTAAACAAACAGGAAAAAACTCACACCTACCTGTGTTATTGAATAGATTGCTGCAAGGAAACAAGTAATTGCCAGGACTCTCCTGATACTGGTCCTGCTGTCCAGGTGACCTGGAATAGAACAGCGGTCAGGTGATTATCATGACACTGGGAGATAAACATGACACTGGGAGGTAAACATGACGCTAGGAGGTAGACATGACACTTGGAGATAAACATGAGACTGGGAGATAAACATGACACTGGGAGCGCTGGGAGATAAACATGAAACTGGGAGACAAACATGACACTGGGAGACAAACATGATGCTGAGAAATGAACATGACACTAGGAGATGTCCATGACACTGAGAACCCAATATACATTGATGTAAGCAATTATTTTATATGACTATTTAAGTTGACAACAGTACACTGCAAACTTACCAAACAACAGTCCAAAAATGACAACAGACATTTCTGTAGCTAACAAGAAAAATCTCAGCACCAACCATAATATCTGGAAAAGAATGACCAAAATTTTATCAACTGGATGTTTAAAACAATAACTTGTTAAAAGCAACAGACTTGTGGAAAATTCTATTCTTACATATCAAAAGATTCTCCATCTCAAGCATGTCTGCTTGCGTGTCTTTTGGTTTCATTTGTTTGTTTGCATTTTTGTTTGTCTGCTATTTGCCAACTTTCCCACTTCTTGTATTATTTTGTCTTTCTGTTTCTTTGTCTATCTGGCTACCTGGATGCTTGTTAGTTTGTCTACATATTAGTTTTTCTGTCAGTCTGTTCTGACTATAAAGAAACCTCACCTTATCAGCAATATTATGGTGACTCACTATCATGGCTATCACTGCACGAATCACTCCAATTATACAGATCACCCACACCTAGAAAGATGGACAATTTTTAATAAAATATATATCAAATTCAATTCATATTCAATTTATTTATTGAAAAAAAGAGCCCAATGAAATCATCAAGTTAAAATAACAAGACTTCTGTATCTCCTTACACTATGATCTCTGGACAACTTCAATAAAATCTTCCTTCAAGTACTTCCTTCTCTCCATGAGTCTCATCCAGAGACAATCCTGTTGTACTACAATTGTGTCTTTCGTCCCCTTCAGCAGTTCTTAACCCTTGTCTTTTAAAACTCTCCTCAAATCATCATTTTGAACTGGTATGCAAGACATTTTTTTTTCTCCACCTACTTTATATTTTTCTCGAAACTTGCCAATAAATTAACCCAGTGCAAGCTTTAGTATCAATTTTGTTCTCATGGCACGTCCAAGCAATCACCAAAGTGTAAATACTGAGCAGAAAACAACTAAGCGAGGGTATATCACAGCATAATCTAAACAAAAACATCCCACAGGGAGTAGTACTGACCAGAGTGTAAAAAGCTGTGAAGATAGGGCTGCCTGTGGTGCCGAGTTTCTGTAGCGCTGTTCGTATCCTCAGTAGCATGAAGATGGCAAATATCACGTTGGGAACCAGGATCATCAAGTCCCAGATACGGACGCTGATTTGAAAAAAAAAAAAAAAAAAAAAAAAAAACACAGAGGATATAGTAGAGGTGTTAGGTGAATAACAATCAAGATTTTAAAAAATACAAAACAGAAATATTAACTTTTAAAAAGACTTCAAAGCACTAAGAAAATGACTAAATTAAAGAAAATATGAAGCATCAAACTGTCTTTATCTTTAAACAATCAAAATCACTTAAAATAACTGGTGGTGAACATTTTTCAGCTCTAAAAAATTCTGAATGTTATTCTACTTTTCAAGGTTTACAAGTATTAAGAATGTAAATCTATTCATATATGTTTACACCTTTTTAACTGTGTATTCCATAAATTCATATCAATGTCGTCAAATCTTTATATCAATAAGGGGTTCTCAATCAATTAAATTTCAATTCATCAATAAGTTAAATGTGATTAACAAAATAGATATACATTTCAATAAAATTTTATGACAGCATTACTTACTGTGAGTCGTTGATATCTTCGTACAGAATCCATTGGCATGGTGGCAGTGTGATTATAGAGGGCGCTGGTAGTGGTGTGGAGGCGTTGGGAGGCGGTGCTGTGCTAAGGTTGCCTGGAAAGACGGTGAATTCAGTGCTGGTGTTGTGATATTTGCTGCTGCAGTTCTGATTACTTCATAAATCAAAGATGAGGAAAAAGCTTAAGATCTGAACCTTGAAGAACCTGCAGCTTAACCCAACTCAGTGTGTGAAATAGCAGAAAAAGAAAAAGGATTATCTATACAGGGGCGGATCCAGAGATACTTTCTGACTAATAATCTTTGTTGAACCATCCTCCAGTTTTGACAGTTTTCTGACAGTAAAAAATGAGATATTCCCCAGTGTAAACATCTGACCATTTTCTAGAAGACCCAGAAGACGGCCTGTCTGCCTCTGCTATTGGCTTTCTTGTAGACATACAGAAGAAACCCAACCCCCCTGCCTCCTGAATTCCTCCAATTTTTTATCATTGTACACAAAATCCAGTTACTTAGTAAACTTGACCCTTTTTGATCCATGAAGTGACATTCAGCAAACAATTATACTATAACTATTCATGAAGAAGAAGTCTATATCATATCTCCATGTTATCTAGCTTTGATGCTCTATCAATGCCCAGATAACAGTTTTAATTACATATCATTGTGGGTAACAGTTACAGATTAGATAAGCTCGTTATGTAAACACAATAGTGATAAGGGCAGTCCAGACTGTTATTCTTCAGTTAACATATTGACTTTGTAACTATTATTCTAATTCTATTACTCTTCATCATAACAATTGAAATAAACCTTCATGTTGGCATATAGGATGGATGTCTTTGATCTAAAATGCTTATTTTCTTGACTGTGTATTTCATTTTCATTTTTCTTGATATCATAACTTTATCAACATGATTAAGATACTATTTTCACTGAAATTCACAACATTTGTAAAATCTAGCAAAAATAATCTTTCCTCATTTTAAGACAAAACAGGAAACAGGTTATCAAAGATAAAGTGATAAAATAATTATTAAATTTAGACTAATTCCATTTGCCTGAAGTAAATCTTTATTTTCACATGCAAAGCAGTGAGCAGATTGTGAATGGTCTGAAAAAGGCAAATTGTGCTTTTAAATACAGGAAATATTCAGGACCCAGTGAGAGGTTAAATGAAGCTCAACATAAGCTCCACAGGTACTTGTGACAAACTGACCTCTGTAAAAATGCCTCTAAGCCTTACTGTAATTTTAATTTAAGTTTCCTAAATTCATATTGATACATTCATAATGTAAAAAACAAATGAATTCAAAATTGAGTTAAAAATTATCTGTGCACACTATGGATAACTCTTTTTCCCATTTCAGTTTCTTTCTTTACCTTTGCCAAAGTACACTGCTTGAACCCTCACTGTGCAGACACCAGTTTGATTACAATAAGGCCAGACGACATCATGTCAGTTACACAGTTTACCACAGAGATGAAAGTGGACCATTAAAAACATCAGGAAAGGGTAAGCACCAAAGGTATGTACCAGTACCTCATCTTTTTTTTTTTTTTTTTAAGGGGGAGGGGAAGGGGGGGGGGCAAGGCAACTGAAAAATTTTTAATCATTTTCTTAAGTTTACAAATATCTTAATTTCTGAATAAATCTGGACGGCTTTCATCTCTGCTACCATAACTGTTCTGAATGCTAGTCATGTACCTCTTCTGACAACCATAAGTATCAACAGACATTGTTAGTATGTATTCACAAAATGGAAGGTCAGCAATGCTCGACCCATTACTGGACATTCCACCTGTTGTCATGGTTGCCATGGGAACTACAGAGGGATAAAGGAGTAAAAAGTACAATTGCTGAAATTAAAGACAAACTTAAGAAATTTACTTTTACTTTTTCGAAAAAAAAAGTGGATTGGACTGAGTATAGTGGTACTGACAAGACAGTTTTCATCATTTTTTTTAAACAAGGGTTCATTGGTCCTAAGGTTCTACAATATAGTGAACATTCGGACCAATGAACCTTCGAACTATTGCTACGGCCCCGAGCAAGATATAGCAGAATACAAGGTATTTATCACATTAAGTGCAAGCACTGAAGTAGAATATCAGAACACATACACGTAAATAGCATTTACGTATTATGAAAGACTGGTCCATTGTGGAGTTTTGAAATCAATACATAAATTAACAAATGTGTCAGGTACGCACCTTGTGAAGTGTTTCCTACCAGAGCTGCAGTATGGGTCTGTATCAGGGTGTCATCTGGGAGAAAGAAAGCCTTCTTCAGCCCCATCTTGATGCTACTTCACTGAAAACCTGTGTCATCACACCAAATAATAATAATAATAATAATAATAATAATAATAATAATAATAATAATAATAATAATTAGAAGAGGAAGAAGAAGAAGAACAACAGTAATATAATTATATTAATAATAATAATAATATTAATAATAACTGCTACTTCAATTCTGTGAAAACCTGTATAATCTAAATTACAGCTGCATAATAATTGTGATGATCAATTTAAGTTCAATTGTTGTTTTTTCATAACCATTTATTAACTTTATTGGTACAATATGATATGATTTATCTAGCATTTAAGATGTAAAATATACATACATACATATATACTATAAACATGATACAGTAAATATGTGGACAAAAAAAGAGGTCGTAACTTGACACTGAATACAGTAACACAACGCAATACTTAACATTTGGATTAGCATAATTAAGAAATAAATTTCTAAACCTTCATATCCCCTACTGTAATCGACTGAAATTTGTTAAATATGTGAAACTGAAAATGAACATTTTGATTGCGCACTTTCGTAAACAGTTTCCTTCGCCGACATCTACCGCCCACACTTTTCCTACTATAGGCAGTCTAACATTCAATTACAACAACTTTGACAGAAGATTGGCCAGTACCTGTATTGATAATAAGAAAAACCGCGAGGTAATTTTCCGAGGAAAGTCTGAAATTAAAGCAAGTTATTTCAATAACAAATACCTGACATTTTCTTTCCTTCTAGTTCCTTCAAAGTGTAACAAATAGTGGTCGATGCTATGCGGATGTAAATCTAGTGATATTATCCAAGACAGCCTTTTATTATTTGCACGGACACTGCGAGCCCTGTTCGTTAGTGAAATTGCGATCATTAAAGCTCCTAAGTGTTCTTTTTCTTTCAAAGTAACAAATGAAAGTAACAGCTTTCAAGTGTGTTATAGTTACCAAAATTGTATATGAATGTTTGGTAATATTATTTCAACTTCCAGGAGACAAAACATAGGCTTAAAACGGGGGCGTCTCGATAGTCCGAAGGTTCATTGGTCCGAAAAGTGGTAACATTTTCATCGATTTTTTTAATCAAGGGTTCATTGGTCCGAAGGTTCTATAGTGAATATTCGGACCATTGAACCTTCGGACTATTGAACCTTTCGGACTATTGCTACGGCCCCCTTAAAACAATATCTTGACTGTGCCATTTACTTTCAATTGAAACTTGTTGCAAGTCACTCTTTCACTTCCTTTACTGTTCTTTGGAAAATTATTTTCAAACAAAATTCTAAAATTTCTCTCACCATTACGTCATTGACAAAACCACATTTACCTTAATAAAAACAAAATACAAACAATACAGAATGGACATATATATTTATTTATTGATATTCACCATCAGTTTTTTTATAATATACAAGATGATGTCTGTAAGATCTTCAGCGAGTCCCGTCTCTCCATGGGATTACATTTCACAAGCGAATATATTCCTAAATGCCAACAAGAACATCTTCAAACTCGCATCAACCTGTCAATGAACCAGCAACCTGGCTTCAACACCTGCTGCACAGCAAAGATTAAAAAAAATTGTGCCACTGACATTTAGAGAGTCACAGTTCAATATTTGGCTCAAAAGCAGAGAAAAATGTTGACATTTCAAACAATCATATATAGATCAGGGACCCCTAGAATGCACTTAGTGACAAGGACCCCTTTTTAATGTGCATGAAAATACACAGCAAAAGTTTTGAGGAATTTTGGAAAAAGATGCAGAAACAGGCCAGATAATTATGAGATCAGGCACATTTCAGATGTTTAAAATCGCTTTAAGGGCTTGATAAATTTTGTAAAAAGATGCAGAAACAGGTGAGATCATTATGAAATCTGAAGCACTTCAATATTTTATTTTTTTTCCCCAATACTCATTATTTTCTAGTAACTACTAAATATCTGGGGGAAATATTAACAAATTCAAGTTTCTGTTAAGCACCACCAACACTTTTAACCATGTCAATATTAACACAGACATATATGACATTTAAATTATTTACCAAACAGAAAATGCCATCATAAACCTTTTTTCTTTTCCAACCGTTTACACGAGTTAAAGACCTGATAAATTAAAAAAAAAAAAAAAAAAAAAACCCTTGGTCAACTTCATGAAACTTGGTTTCACCCCCAGACCTGTGCGTCTTTTGTCAAAGCTTTTAAGTTATTTATCACAAACAAAAACTTTCTAACCAGCTGGTCATAAATGAGAGGTAGAACTTTTTTTCAGTTGCCTGCACTGACATGAGATAAAATATGCAAACCTTCAGACACCACATACACAATTTTACCATTATGCAGTAATTTTTCCTCAAGCAACAGCTATTAACACTTATTTGCCATTTATTGAAGAAAAAATATAGCTTTTTTCTTCGCCTCATGAGACACTTTTTAACTTAGTCTTCAATTCACTTGGCTTCAAATCCAGGACTGCAAGGTTGACAGATCATAAACAATGAATAGCCATATTACAATACCAAGACTGCTTACCTCTTGGTTTGATTAAAAATATACTGACCTTTACTATGTAGCAGACAGCAGGATGCCCTATACAAACACCCAATATAAATGGGTTTACAAATATACTGTGTACATGTTGTACACACAAAATAAATAAATAAAAATTGTTTAAAATGATAATAATAACAGTGTTGGAATAAAATGTTATATACAAATGTACAGCTATGCACAATTGGGATCGATACAATGTGTTGATATTCATATATAATGACTTGTGTATATCATTAAGTAGATGTGCCCACTATGGCATGATAATATTACCAAAACCATCTGGACATCACTAAACTTGTAAAAGAAATGTTCTCAACTGCTTAAAAGAAATACACAGGACTAGCAGACAAATGCTAAGATCTGCAGGGAGTCCAAAGATTCTGATCCAATATGAAACAGCCAAGTCTAAATACCCAACCTTTCTGTCCATGGAAGGAGCAGATACAGTTATTATTATTTTTTTCATTAATTCAAAATATTAATTTCAGCTATTAAATATTATCTTCATTGCTTTTTTTGTCACATAGGAACAAAGCAATTTGATCTTATGGCTGATAAAATTGGTAGAAAAGCAAAAACAAAATTTATCTCGCAGAAAGTCGAAGCATTGAGGTCAACCTCTCAGCAGACTCGGCCGGTAATGTTGGTACCACATGCTGTGCAGAACAGAAAAATAAATAAAATTTCCCCTCCAGTTACGGATAAAAGTTTTCATAAAGCGATGAGCTTGTATGGAGTACAACACCACTAACTGGGAGCCTGAAGGATAACTCGTCAATGATTTTATGCACAGGAACATAAAATTACGGCAACACGCAAGGTTTTTATGACTATGTGATGAAATTTTCAGAGATTAGTTTGTCTGTAGGGAGTGAACTATGACCTTGGATATTTTCCATATCTACAATTTTCAAAAATGTTCTAGAACAGCAGTCTGTCAAAACTTTGAAGCAATGGAGGCACTGCATTTTGCCCACCACATGAAAATAATCCAAAAATGAACTATTCCAAGCTTTCCTCTTGCCTTTCTTTATACAATTAATTAAAACTGTGGAATAAGGCAGGAGCTACACTCCAAAGTGGACCAATAATTCACTGAACTTGGAAAATCTTTCTTTAATACACAGCCTTCATTTTGTCTCTTACACATAAAAGCGCATAATTCCTAATAATTATTTCAGTGAAGGTTAAAATACAGATTCCAAAATTAGAGAAAGGTAATAGCCTTGCTGATCCAGATGATAATTTTGGGAGTATAATTATTTTCATAAGGGCATTTTTGATGTAGTCACCAGCAAATAAAATATATCTTAAACCACACCAGTAGTGAACAACAGCAAATTTTTGTGAATTACCGTAAGACCAACAATGAAAATTAAATGACAACTTGTTTAAAATTACAATTTCCCTAATGAATTACTTAGTGTATAAAGCTAAGTGTATTCCAAATGCAACAGCTACACTGCTGGTGAAAATTTTGGCAAAATCAAAAATTATGAACCAATTTCAAGACAAACTGGGCAAAAAAATAGTACACTCACATCAGCATTCAGAATTTGCCTTAAATGTGCTATTTGAGAATGAGCAAATGATAGCACACAAGTACTCATAAATTTTAAATCAATAACAGATTCCTTTGATGGAAAATCTAATCCAAGTAGATGACTTCCTCATAGAGCACAAGTTCCTCTTCTGTACTACTATCAGAGGTGATTTCCCCATCCTCCTCAGAAACCAATGGAGCCATCCTCTGACCTTGACCTCCAAAGTTGACCTTGACCTTACCATCTGAAGTCCTGGTATGTCCTCTACTGTTACTGTTGTTGTTGTTGTTATTATTGTTTTGTTTACTGAACCGCATCCAGTGATTATTCCCTAACTTGGACTGAAGGTTTTTACTGAGTGTGCTGGATGTAACCCTTCCTGTTCTCGGACGACCTTGCTTCTGCTGAATTCCTGTGACCTTGTTCACTCTTGAGAGCGATGACCTCGTCTTTAGTCTGCCTTCATTATCTTTAAATTAAAGCACAAAAATGCTTTTATCATAAACATTGTGATAATTATTTCACTTTGGTTCAATAAAAAAAAATTAGAATTATCAATAAAAAAAATGTGATAATTATTTGTTGGAGTGACTGAAGTGCAAGCATGTACATCAGATATGAAGCACACGACTGTAAAAATGCAATTGTATGTTTAAGTAACAGCCCCGAGTAGAATATTATTATGTAAAGATTTATTCTTAAACTATTTGCACATAAAACAATATAATACATTATTAACACACACCAACTCTCCAATTACTTGCATAGTAAGATAACATGCTGGCACCTGCCCACGCAACTGCAACCCTCACCTTTCCTCCTGTTGCTTCCCTTGCTTTCCCGGCGGTCCTGTCTTGCACTGCTGACCCACTTACTGCACATATCACTGCTATCGCCTTCCAGGGAACATTTCCAATTCTCGATAGCCTCCCAGAAATTTGGTTTATCCAGACGGAGGCTGCTCCCGTCAGCTTCCAGTCGGGCAGATTTGCCATTTTGTCTGACACTTTCATGTAATTTTCTCTTGCTGGCAGTCGAGCCAGTAGAAGAGGTTGGTGAATGAGTCCACGACCTGGTCCGCCTGTGACTAGCGCTACTACTGATAGTAATTCCAGAATCTTTATCATCATTTTTCTCACTGGTCTTCTTAGCATGTTGATTATAATGGGCAGGGGACTGTTTTGATTTGAACGTCTCTGTGCTCTCAGGGGAAGACGAGAGACTGATGGTCAGAGGTTCATGAAAGGCCACCGTCTCAGGATCGAGAGAGCGATTCTGTCTGGTTCTTCCTCCACTACCCCAATGTGATGAAGACAATGGAATGCCATCCATGACAGAATTCATATCCTCTCGACTGATCCTGAAAGAGATTTCGGAGTCTACTGACATCTCGGAACATGAAGAAGATGAGCTACTTTTTCTGCCTCGTCCTACACCCTCCATTGTTCTTTTGTTGGATCTTAGGGATCTCCATTGCTGATTGCCTGTAGCTTTACTCTGCTGCTGTACATTTCTCCCTTGTTCAGCTGTGATTGTCCCTTTACTGCTCTGGTGTACTGAAGAGGAAACCGCGGCAGATCCAGATCTGTGAGTTTTACAAGGAGAAGGGTCTCTTGATTTTTGCTTCAGCTTCTCGCTGCGAGATATACCTCTGGTACTGGACCTCTGATTTTGCCTCTGTGGCTCCTGACTGAACGAAGACTCTGAATCCACACTACATATTTCCAAAGACCAGTCTGACTCAGAGAGGGTTTGGTCGACCTCAGTGTTGGTACCACCAGCATGAGGTGCAGCAACAACAGGAATGTCTTCCAGCACAATGATGGAACTGCTTGAGGAATCCGAACTTGAAGACGCTGATCTCCTGCGGGTGAATCTTGGACAAGGCTCTTCCCACATGGAGATTTGTTTGGGCGAATGGTTTGTTTGCGTTCCCACAGCAACAGCTTTGAGAGATGACGGACATGTTCTTTTACTTGTTCTTTGAACCAAATCTTTGTTGTTGTTAGCACTGACGTGTTGTGGGAATTTTCCACCTGGAGATCCGTGTGTAGTAATCCTATTGTTTGGCACTTGACAGGTCTGACTGAAATATTCTCCTGAAGACACTGGTGCTGGTGATTTGTCCAACAAACTGGCTAAAGTTGGCAACTTATTCTGTGGCGATTTATTTGGTGACTGTGACCTTGACCTACATTGACCTACTTTAGATCCCGAACTCTTTTCCTGATTGGTAGAGGTTGGATGAACTATGAGATGACCTCTGCTGATAGAGTTCCCAATCCTGCCCCTGGACCCACTTCCTCCCTCTAACTCAGACAGCAGACTTCGGTACACATGGACCCCTGGTTCTCTAAACGCGACACCAAGTTCCCCAGGAGGCAGTCGTGCCGCAGCAAGCCACCCATCTCTTGGTGAGGTCCCATTCATTTTTGGGACTGCGTCCTTGTCTGGGGTTTTTACCCAGAGGGCGATCTCTGTTGTCGACAACGGTTTTAGGTCTATGACGGGAACCTTCACTGGTTTCACCCATTTTTTAATGTCCTCTTTTTTAAGTCTCTGTAGCACCACTTTACATTTGGGTAAACTTCTGGCCAGTTTCCTTCCCCTTTTATCAAGTCCTGTGACAAGTCTTTTGTACTGTTCTCTTCGTTGTCTGGTGGAGAAGGTATACATGTGATAATACTTAGGGTTAGTCCTTCGCGTCTTTTTAAAAGTGATTGGAAAATTGGCGTTCCTTTCACGGAGTTTCCCCATGACTGCACTCTTAGTGGGTGTGTGACAGAAGCGATTGTAATCGAGAATGACACTTCCGGTGCCCTCGCTGCCAGGCTGCACCAAGCGCTTCACGCGTTTACCCAGTGGAGAGCTCACGTCAATTGTCAGTAGATTCCCTCGACCCATATACCCACTCTGCCTCTCGTCTGTCTCACTAATATCTGACGATGCATCCGAAACGCTTTCCAAATCAGCCGGCCGGTCCTCCTTGCAAACACTTAGTCTGCGCCAACTTGGGGTGTGTGGAGTGTGGGGGGTGTCGGGAGGTTCTCGTGTGAGCTGTGACAGCAGTGACTTTGGGGTGCGGGGGGTGGTGGGGGACCTAGGCGTCTGGGGTTCCTCCACCTCCAGAGCCTTGTCATCAATGACAATGTCCTTCTTTTTCTTCTTCAGTTCCTCTGCTTTGTACTGGGGCAACAGGCCTAACCCTACGAATAAATATATAATTAATCAACCCAATTCACTAGCTCTTGATATTTTATAAATTTTATTTATATTTATTTCTCATGTCAATATCTAGAAGATATAGTTTCCAGGCACTGTCTATGATAACTAGTGACACCTTTCTAAATACCTTATTAGGGTTTTCAACACCTGCCTAATTTCTCCTGTAATTTTAATGACTTTTTCCTTCTACATTTACTATGCAATGCATTTTCCTTTAACTCCCATTTCCACAAACATTTGGTACCTGACAAAAATTTATCTTTTGGAGGCCGTTTCCCAGACTCTCGTCTCTGAACAATCTTCAGAGGCGTCAGCTCCGGAATGTGTCGATTGCGCAACATTTTGTGAGGAGGTGTCTGAAGCTGCTGATGAAAACTTGAGGGCCGCTGCTCACAAATGTTCTGGTGATTTAAAAGCTCCGTCTTTGAGCAGTATTCCTTTTCACAGTGAAAACAGATAAACACTTCCACAAAGGTTTTATCTCTGTGATCTGAAAAGATCAAACATTTGTTTTAAACAGAGTAGAGAATGCCCACCATGCTCTGTCACAGGTATGGATTTGTTGTATAAGGTGTTTTGATCAAAATTTAATAAGACTATGAAGTTAGAAACCTGCATATTGATGATGCTAGCTTAAAATCCCATTTTTAGTAGCTCTGCCAGGAAGGCTTTGGTCGTTTATTGATTTGTTAATTAACAACAAATCTGCTGATAGCCGATAATGATCTCATCCCCGTTTATTTCAGGATTTACCTTCTGACAAAGATGTACTCCTTGTATTTCTGGCGGGGGAGTCCCCCGGGACAGGAATGTAGGCGCTGGCACTGGTTAGAGATGGATCAGCAAACTGAATCACAATGAACAGGGGAAAATAATTTCATGATATGGCACTTTATTTGATTTTATCACATCTCAGTGTCTGCTGAATCTGACAATGATAAATTGATTAATTAATTAATTATTTAACAAACATCCTTTGCATTTTTCCAAAATAAGCCCTTTTCTCAGTCAATTTCCTCAAATTAAGCCTTCAGACCATTTCAATTTCAAACTTCACTGATCAGTAAAATGATCCTCAGAATCAACCTCAAGCACCTGTGTATTTCTGCTGTCTCCCAGCGTATGACCTTTCTCTCCACCAAGAAAACTCAGGGCCCCGTTTGGTTTGGTGACCACCTGTACATTGGGGCCCAGACACAGGAGATCCTGGCGGCCGTGATATAAATAACAGTGGACAATGACGTTACGCAGGGCATCAGTGAGAGACAGCTGGAAAGAGAAAGACATATTATAATGACGTTGAGATTGTGCCAATTCATATGACGCAATGATTCTATCACAGAGAGATGGATTTAACAAAGGGAAAATACAGAGTTTTTTTTGTTTTTTTTTTGTCCAAACTTGCCCTACGACTGCCACCTCTGTGACACAACATAGGTAAACTGCGAAACCCTCTCATTTTTTAAAAGATGTTACTTTTCCGTCTTTCTTAAAACAAAAATACAACCACACCTGTTACCACACGATCCCCTACAAGCCGAACTCCAGAGAATTATTCAACACAAGCCAATCATGTGAAGATATTTTTCTCCTCTGGCCACCACCACTAAATATAGCATCAGGCAACAGAGGAAATGAAATGGGAAAAGAAAATCCTTGATCCATGCTGAAGCTTTACAAGTACTGACACACTGCACCCATACTTCTCAGCATGGAAATTATTGATCTTCTTTTGCTCTCACAAAATTAGGATAGAAAAATAAATGGCATGGAAAAACCGTAAGGTCAAGATTATGATGGTTGTTCCCTTGAAAACAGATTTTTTATTCAAAAAAAAAAAATGTTGAATAAATTTCTATTGCACACAGCTAAGGTTAAGAAGTGTGACATGCCAAGGGAAAAACCAAATCAATCACTCAGTCAAAAAAAAAAAAAAAAAAAAAAAACACCTTCTTCAATTTCAAGTTTCCCTCCAATATTGAGTCGTCTGTCGGAGCATCTTCTAGCTATTCATCAGGGAGGCTCTGAAGATGCGCTGACAGAAATTGAAATGTCTAAGTCTATGTAAGTCTACAAACCTACAGCCTGTCTTAGTCTACTAACTTGCAGCCTGTCTATCTTAGTCTACTAACCTGCAGCCTGTCTATCTTGCCATCTTTATTGACGTCCACCCAGGGCACCTGCTCTGGCCACCACTCCGGCCGTGCAGATTCCAGACCATAGCCAGGGTTCTTCTTGCCTGTCACACACTGGAGCATCTTAGTGATGAATGTCTGCATTTCTCTCTACAGACACAATGATACATAGCTATAGATAAAGACATTTAGAGGCACCAAGATTATTCTCTTAGCCAAAAACAGGCCAAGGTGACCCTATTATCACACAAGTAAAATGACTTAAATTATTCACTATGACCCAATTGTCATGTAGATAAAGATGACCCAATTACTTGTCATAAATAGGTCAAGATGACCCAATTTCACGTCATATAGGTCAAGACGACCCCCGTTTCCTACCCACCTTACTCATATGCTGGAGATTGGTGACTGGTGGAAGCTGTGTCAGATCAGGAGCACATCCCTTGGACCTGGTGGCCATGTTGTCACAGGCTGCAGGCATCTTACAGCCTGAATCAATAACAGTAACAGGACTTAAAGGTACATACGAACCCAGCATAGGTGGAGCGTGGATTCCCAGTAACACATGTAAACCACTTCTACTAGATTATTATATGACTCAAATAAATTCGACATGCCAAGGGATAAACTGAATAGATCACTCGATCAGCCATAAAAGACCTTTAGACTGCTCCTTTCTTTAAATTTTTGGTTGTAAATTTAACCTACTTTTGTGACCTACTTTCCTGCCACATTGACATACAGCTTAGAATGCCAGCAAACATCATTTTTGGGTAAAATTAAACAATGCCTTTTGGTAATTCTCTTAGTTATACTACTTGAAACTATATGCTGGCATTTGGTTGGTTTTTGTGACAAAAAATTGACTTTGTATGCATCTTTAAATGAAGACTCAAGGCATTAATGAAATTTAACCACGACATCAAGTTGGATGCAGCAGATAGAGTAAATACCAACACTAAAATGAAACGCACTAACAGCTGTAGCCATAGGTCTTTAAAGAAACTATAGGTGGCATTAGTCAATTTAATGCCATTTGTTTTCCATTCTTGAAGGACCATGTATCAATAGCTAGAACTGTCTAATCTTGATATAGAGCTTTTTATTGAGTAAAATACACTACACCCATCATATGACAGCCATGTTGGAAAAGCTTCCAGGCAGCCTTTGGCTTGAGCAAAATCCTCTGCTAACCTTTTCCAGCAGAGTCAATCTGCTCCGTTCTGACAGATACCCATCAGAGAGAATCCATGTCTGAGCTTTCACCTTTCATCACATACTTCCCATACAAAAACTCTCTCATATTTCAGCTGCCATACTGACATAACAGCTTTCCTGTTACGACTGAAATTATGCTCTTTTCCAGAAATGAAACTCCCACAGTTCATATATCAGACTGTATTGATCACAGGGTTAATCCAAGGATCTCTTTTCTCATAGGCCGCATTCAGAACAGTGGACTAACTAGCCTAAGGTCAAATATGGCAACCCACTAAAAAGCTTGCCGTCTAATCTGCTAACAGACACTGAAAAGATTCCCTGTGGAGAAGAATTCAAGTGGGTCAGCCATATTTGACCCTCGGCCAAGTTCACTGTTCTGAATGCAGCCATGTACTGGTAAAACATTAATAAAGACATCCAGCAAAACTTCACTCAAAGAGTTTTAACAGCATAACGACCTTGATGTAGGTCAGTGGTCAATACTCATAATTGCCAGGATCTTATCTCTTACTAGTAACTTTATGATAATATGAGGCCATGCGAAAGGCACCTTAATACATGTTTACCAATACAGTGACAGCAAGTTACTGACAGGTTATGATCTGAGAGGTTGCCCATTTCTGCTTCATTCCCCCCGATTTCAGAGTACTAGTAAATAATTTGTTCAAAAGTCCAACAAAAGAACAGCACATTCTTAATTTAGTAAACATATAAATAATAGGTATATATTTTTTTAATTTTTTTTTTCAGAATCTCCACTTAAAAAATACAAAACTTAATAAGAACTCAGCATTTACTCGCCCCATAATAGCCTCGAAATGAAAGGTGATATCGCCATGGCAATTCGCGATACTTTCGAGTTACGGAACCAATATTAAGCCTGGAGGTTGCCACAGAGATATATATTACCATTCTACTAAACTGATATGCAGACCCTTCGGCACTGAATTAGCTCTCTTTTTCCGTAATGAGCCCAACAGTGAACACAATTACTCAATCTCTAATGAGGTCAAGCTATGGCTAAAGAGGTGGAAATTAATACCTGGGTGACTAATAGGCTGTGTGGGCTTAGGAGGATTATTTCAATAGACCATACATTAGCATTGTCATATTATTCCATAATTTACTGCAGTATTGTAAAACAGTTACATACAAATCCTGATTACTTCCTGTTGATCAAAGGTTGTACAGACTTTTTTCACATGTAAATGTACAGTATGCTAGTAGGTTGATCTGTCTTAGGCCCCATTCAGAATAGGGGACTAAATAGTGAGAGTCAAATATGGTCGACCCACTTAAATACTTCCCCATGGGATATCTAATCAGTGTGTCTTAGCAGATTAAACAGCAAGCTTTGTAGTGGGTTGCCATTTTTGACCCTCGGACTAGTTAGTCCCCTATTCTGAATGGCGCCTTACTTGGTATAAGTAGTGCCTAAATGGCCCAAAACCACATTTCCAAAATGGCAGAAAGAGACATAGGCAGGGTACTTGTAACAATGTCAGATGCCCAAGTTGGCCTTTGCCCTCATCAAGTGTGGTTTTCTGTATCATCTCAGATTGACTGGTTTTAACATGTAATTATGCTACAGTGAACGTTAGTACCTTTCACAAACCTCCAAAATCAATCAAAATTAGTCAAGATGCCATGTAGCGTGTGTGTGTGTGTGTGTGTGTGTGTGTGTGTGTGTGTGTGTGTGTGGGTGGGGGGGGGGGGGGGGGGAGGGGCATTGAGTCAACTCTATCACTTTAAAGCCAGACTTCTCTCAATACAGAAAAATGTTATTGATATTCAAATCTATTGGAATGATTTTCTGTGTTGCAAGATTTGAGAGATGAGAAAAGGCCTTCACCTGACAGCACTGCCCCACTCTACCTTGAGGGTTCAACCCAATTTGCATGCTAATATGCCTCTGGCAAAGGATCCACAAGGCAACAGGATTTGTTTCTTCTTGTGGCTGCTAATGGGCTGTATTATGGGCCATGAAGTAATTTGAGTCCCATCTAATGTCAAGCTGCTAGATCAGCCAATGTGTTCTCATTTAAAGAATGAGACTCAGAATATTGAAAAAAAAAAATTATTAAAAACAAAAAAGCCACATTAAACAGTATTTTCATTATGCAGCTGCTGCGTAGCTGTAGAAAAAAATACTTAGGCAGCATGCAATTTTCAATAAAAAGATTATGATTTGTTTATGATTTGGCTCCACGAATTAATGGCTGAAGCAATTACTTGGAACCACACTTTAAAGTTCCAGTTTTAGCACGCTCGGACTTCAAGAATAACTTACTAGTACCTATTTGACTTCAAACAATTGGTGAGTTTTTTGCAAGCTTTTATCAGGGTTCTCGCTGTTTGCATCTTTTTCTAGACTGCAGACAAAATGGCCAAAGATGTCAGGCATTGTACCCAGGAGTCATCTGTAAATTCTAAATTGAAAAAGAGCAATATTTCTCCTCTTTCTTTATAGTTTAATGAAAAAAGGGATAAGGTTCTTGATTTTATTATATCCCAGTAATACAGCTTGGGCGTTACTGCCAGAATTCAAAGGGCAAGTAATATAAGCGGCCATTAAAGGTACAAAAAGAAGATTTTGGCTCCAAATTTCACACTTAAGCTTGGGGGAAATACAACTTTTAATCTTCCTTATTTGACACTCACCATAACTCTGTAACAATTTTGGAAGAAGCCAAACATCAAAACCCATGGGTTGGTGGAGGTTCTTAACTTTTGTCATTCATTTCCACTCAACTTCAACATATCAGGGGTGGTGAATATGATATTTTTAAAACGATATTGAAGAAGGCCATTTATCTGTCATTTCATGTTTTACAAGTTTTAGTTGCTCTCGGTTAAGTTCAACAAGGTGCAATGCATGTACTAAGAATGCATTTTTATCCTTATTTTGTGTGGGATAATGACTGTACTTTGTTAAATATGTGAGAAATGCACTCTTGATTATATCCTGGACAAAGAAGATTCAAACAGGAATGTGAGAGGACTTGCTGTTTTGCAGTAAATAATATGACATACAAACAGACCGCAGATTATAAATTGGAACAATTGTACTGGAAGCGATGATCGAATTTGAAAAATCCACAATAAAGCGGGGTAAATAACTTTTATTTTCCAAGATTTGTGGGTAAAATTATACACTGCACTTTTTTATTTCTGTATTCAGTGATCAAGACACCTGTTATTTCTTTTTCAATTTATCTATACTGCGACACTGAATAAAAGACCAAAGACAGTCTCTAAAGACAGCATCAACGACATGATTGTCTAAATTCGGTAAATACGTAATGCCATAACTAATTAAAAGTTCAACAAATTATCATAAATTCAACAAAATATTTCATATCAAAATTCTTGCTTTTATCTGTGTAAATGTTAACAGAATATGATATTGACAGGTTTGCATCTAACAACACGTGTGAGAGTGCTAACTGTCAATGTCGTATGTCAAACAGCCCAAAGCGACCAAACTATGAAATTGCGGGTCTTGATAAAATCACAAACAAACCGTCGTGTTTTGGATCAAAATCTGAAACTAAATCCCATACGAATCACGCAATCTGTATTCATAGATAAATCTTAATTAAATATTAATGTTTACATTCCAAGAGCAAGTCATGAATCGATAAAGAATTCCAATGACCTACTTTTAAATATCATATGGTGGCTCGCAAGCTTTCAGAGCCCATTGTCCAAAATCGGTCTTTACTTACACTCAAATCAAAATTTCAGCCCTAATTTCCATAACTTACCGGTAAAAATGTAAATAAAGGCAACTTGTTCCGATCATCTCGCCACCTTCTGTCTAAAGAGCAATCGACCGGCCAGTATTAGTACATAAGCTTTGAGTTATCAATAATGCTTTTGTGTCTCTCTGTCTGAAAGAGCCCAAAATGGCGGTTGATCGTTGGACACCTTACATCCGGGAACTTCGGTGGTGAAAACTGGAAGCAAGTTTTGGGTGGTGGAAATAATTAAATAAAATGAGAAAACTGGGTGAGAATTTCGGGATTTTTGTTTAATAACATTCCCAATGAAATCGGATAAAATCATAAACAGTTTGATCCTGGATATAAATATTTTTTACATTTGTGATTAAGCGATAGTTGTCCAATGGAAAAGGTTTCTGTTACCTGCATGTATGAGCACGTAACTGATTCTTATAACTTTCATTTCTAAATTCGAATGCGGAAGGCAAGGCTGATTTTAATTTCATATATATTACGTATATGAAATAAATAATGTTGAATTATTGGCAATTAAAATATTATCACTATATATTATTTTTTTCTTTTTTGTCCAACTGTATGCCAATTAAATAGGCATCTACCAGAATAGGCCTAATGAGGAAATGTATTTTTGCGTAAAGTATTATAGAGGCAACATTGTTAGTACATTTTGTCCCGAAAGAAAGGCAAATGTGATAAGACTAGAAATGCAAAACTATTTAACTAGTCTACGTATACGCCCTTAAATAATGTCAACGCGATAGGTACAGTAGGCTAATTAACGTAATTAGGCCTATATATATGGTTCCACTCCAAGAATTTAGCAAGACCGACGAGAAAGCACAAAAGAGTGTACTTCGTTCTACGACGATAAGACAACATGCAGCTGGGTTTTACCATAGAAGTAACCTAGTAGATCTACAGCGAATCTAGGAGCGTGCGATCTTATTATTACATCAATTGCACACCGGTTGTTTCATATCGACATGTGTGCTCGATATGAGCATTATATACATATATGTATACGCCTGTTAAATGTCAGGCATGCAAATAGTTTTACTTTATCAACGGTCCCTCAGCGGCCTTAATGCGTCACAGTTCAGACGATTAGGCGTGGCAGAATCTCAATGACGTCATGGGCACACATCTAAAAATAGACAATGACGTCACCGTGATAACATTTGTATTTGGCTTTGAGAGGCATACATGATGGCAATTTACGTCACGTTTTGTATTCCTCCATCTTCAAATTAGGCCGAAATATATTCAGACAGGGTCGCGGCTTATATATATTCATGTACATCAGACCGCATTCTTTGTTTGTAATGCACATACGCTGACGTTCTTTTATTTACAGAGATTTTTATTTCAAGACTCGAAACCATTCACCATACCGTGTTAGTGTATTCACACTGAAAATATTGTTTATGTTCGACGGCAGCCAAGAAACGACCCCAAAGTAAAGACATATTTAACTGTAGGAGCCTACATGTAGGCCTAATTAGTACCATAAAAAGGATTTTGATTTTAAATGCAAGTAAGATAGCTGCTCTTTAAATTATTTGTACTGTTCAAAAGGAATTGTTCGTTAAAAAGATATATGTCTGATATGTGGATGTAATATAAGTCAAATGATTTTAGTGCAAGAAGCTCTATATATTTTCTTTCACTTCAGTGATAATAGCCCAAAGGCCTAGACAAAGAAGCCCATCGCGTCGGTCAAGGTCGGACGTCCAAGGTCAGGCGCTCCTTTGCTGCCGGCCCATTGATTTGTCATACAATGTCGGGATAAATGCTGGCCTCTCTATCAGTTATACATATGAGGGGAATGTTCAATATGGAGTGCTGTGATCTAAAAACATTTCTCTCCCCCCCTTTAATCTCTTTATTGTGTCTGTGAAAACGGTCAAAAAATAGATCCTTGATTATACTTACAGGTATACAGGGCCGTAGCCTGAGCAAAATGCCAGGGGGGGCAGTAAGCGGACACGAGGGGGCGAAGCCCCCGAGGGGGGGAGACGTTGTCCCCCTACCAGTGTGGAAAATTCTAAATCCCAGGGGGGGCAGCTGCCCCCCCTGCCCCCCCGGAGGCTACGGCCCTGGTATATTCTATCATTTTTATTCGTAGCTGCACCGAACTCTAAAGTTTGCAATTTTTTACAATACGTTCGATCATTCTCTCTATAACGGTACCTTTGAAGAAAAAAAAAAAAGCGAAAAATGACGTTTAAGATACATTCGCGAATTCTCTTTTTTCTAAAACTCGGGTGACAGAAAATGATAAATCTGGCCTTTTGTGCAAATCATGGACAATTTTAAAAATCGTGCCTTGCTAGTAAGGGGAGTTTTTGTTTTCAGTAACGTAACGAAGGTTTTAGCAACGCAAGTTTTAAAAATAAAAACCTTTTGGACGATTATCGCACGTTATTAATACTAACAAAAATAACATTGTGCAACATGTTGCCCTCAATATATCATTCACACTTTACACAATGCCCAGCCTGGTAACCAAGCATATGTGTGTGTGTGTGTGTGTGTGTGTGTGTGTGTGTGTCTGTGTGTGTGCATTCGCAAGCGTATCTTATACGCCAAATAATTTCAATTCCACCAAATAGTGAAATGAATATAAGTTATTAGAAATATTATTTATACTGTAATTTAGCTCAATACTTCGGGCCAAGATTTTTTTACCGTTATTTTTCGCATTTTCTTGGTATATCGTCGGGCGCACAGCGGTCGTTTTAAATTAGTCACACGGTGACGTCGTTGGTGTTTACGATGCCCGGATGTTGCTTGTTCATATGCATGCCAAGGGCAGACATGAATTATACGAGTAACAAAATCTAACACAAACTAACGCACAGAATTGCCTGCGGTTTACAAACCAAAAATCCCGTATATAAACGCATAGGCCAGACTTCGTTAATATTTCGTTCCACGGTCCCATTGGTATGTTTTTCTTCATATATGAATGTAGGCCTAAAAGTAAAGTAGGACTGAAATCATAGGTTTTTGCTGCTAAATTAATGAAGTCAGATTTCTACTTCATGTGTTGATAAAAGACTGATTACTGAGATCTGTATTTTGCTTACACAGCTGTTATGTATACCTGATAACAGAGCTAATATAACATATTGGCACTGAGGAACAACGATGCCGTTAAAGAATGTTTTAAAAATTACAGTCCGACAGTCAACGTTGCAGTTCAGATTAAAAAAAAAGAAAAAGATAGAAATAAAAACACCAAGTAAATACTTATTTAAAAGCCAGGAGAGTGACCTAGTGGATCTAGAGCATTTGCTTATTCATAATAGACCCGCGCCTTTCATTCTAATCTCTTTTCAAAAACATAACGAACATGTGATCGTTAAAACAGAACAGAATTGAAAAAAACTTAATATAAACTTTCAAGATAATAAACAACGATGTTTTGCGATCTTTGTTTGGCGGTATCAAAATAAATAAATAAATAAATAAATAAATAAATAAATAAATAAATAAATAAAACATGTAAACCATTCGAGTCTATGACTGAACTGAAACGTTCACATTTCGTTAAAGCGAGAATAATTTCCCAGTTTAGAATGAAATGGAAACCGTAACGCACATGTTAACGTTTCAAGAAATGGTCCCACTGCCTTAACCACGAAGTAAACACGAGGAACCGGTTCTGTCACTGTGACCTCGAGGAAATTAATGTTCAATTTAGGGGCATAGTTTGGATATATGTAATTTTGAAAAGGTGTATTACTTGAGATAGAAAATGGATGCCAATCAAGACATAGTGACCGGCTTCAAATACCAGGCTTTAGGTACCATGATTTTTCTCACAGTTACTGTAAGCCAAGATAAATTGAATACTTTTCCTATGTCAAAGAATATCGATGTGGAATAAGACATGAAATATTCCAGTAACATATTTAGAGGAATGGAGAAATGTTATTTTTTTAATCCTTTAAAATGCGAGCGTCAATAATAGAGCGCAGCTCTCTTAGGAAGGTTACAGGTTTTACGTCATCACTTTCACAAGTTCTCCATAGGTTCGTTATACCCCCTTTACACTGGACGGCGTCCTTTCTGCGACCATGACATTTGGCATCGCTGTGGTCTTAATAAGGAGACACGAGCATTGCTTTTGTATCAGAATGAATGCTCAATGATCGGCCAGGTGTCGGCACGTAAAGTATTATAATTTTTTAACTCTCAAATGGGTCCGTACTGCTGGACGCAGAAAGGACGCCGTCCAGTGTAAAGGGGCCCTTACCAACTGTTCAGCCAAGTTTAATAATTATTATGTCCTCTGAGTTTCAAAAGGCTGTGAAAAGTCATCCATAACCCCTACATGCACTCTTTTCTACGGCTCTTTCCGCCCGACTGGCAATGTAAGAAACT
>NW_019773759.1:0-10745 GCF_001039355.2 Lingula anatina
CCCCCCCCCCCCCCCACACACACACACTAACAGTACATCTTGGTTAAGTTCCCTTTTCACTGGACGGCGCCCTTTCTGCGTCCTGCCAGTCTGTGTGGCGTAACTCCAAGTTTTCGGGATCAGACCGGCGTGCTCAGACTGTGCGAAGATTTGATTTTATTTTTGAAGAAAAGTTAATTTCAAAACAAAGGCGTGCTCTTTTCATTGTTTTATGCGATTTGAGAAAGAAAGAGGCACACAAGAAAGAGGCATCATCAAAAAAGAAAATGATCATGGATCGAGGCAAATCAACTTTGCTATAAATCTATTATGTGGTAAATAATTCAAATCTCACCAATTCCTATCTTTTTAAGCGTTAAATAAATAATAAAAAAACGTTGACAAAAAGTCAGTGAAATGACTTACAACTAAAATCCAAATTAAAAAAAAAAAAAAAAAAAAAAAAAAAAAGATTTTTCTTCCGACCGTCTGACCACGACGTCGTCCCGAGTCAGTGACACCGGTAACCAAGCAGTAACCCTATCCCCATTCCCTTCCCAATGGGTCATCAAGTCCAGGCTAATGTCCTTCAAAATGACCCCGGTCACGTGACCTGTCGGTACTGGTCATGTTGTGGCAAACAAATAGAGCAGTCCTTTAGCAAAGCCTATGATCTCACTGCCGCCAAGCTTCGACTCGCCATACACTCTGTCCACAAATGAAATGGGAACCTAAAAAAATAAAAGTACAATGCACTGGTGAATATATTTTTTAAAAAATGCGCCAAGCGAGTCAAATTACTAAATAGCAAGGACAACCGTACTAATACAAATGTAATCCAGACCAAAGAAAGGGGAAATTGCTTATTATCTGTATCGTTTAGCTCGTTTTGCTTTTGTCTCATTTTTTTCACCATGCAACAAGTTAATGTTTTTCCCTGTCAAGCTGTGCACCAACCTCGCCTATGGTGTATCCCAACTGTCTGGCCCTCACTATCATCTCCATCTGGAACACATAGCCCTTAGACACACACGACTGAACCAGTTTCTCCAACACGTCTTTCCTGTATAACCTTGAGAGAAAAAAAAGAATAGAGATGTACTTTAAACAATAAACCTTTTTTTATATAACCTTGAACAAAAAAAAGCATGAAAAAATAGTGTGTGTGTGTGTGTGTGTGTGTGTGTGTGTGTGTGTGACACATACATATACATATGTAAAACTGGTAACGTTTCTCAGAACACATTTCCAATATAATCTAAAAAAATCTGTTGTTAGACACATTGTTTGAGCACATATAAACAGAACCATCTTCTTCAAAACATGTTTTCTGTACAAACCTGTACTAACTTAATCAAATACTCCTAAGCAATTTCTCAGTACAAGACCAAATAACAATGTGGCAATGAAATTATTTTTTTCAGGAAAAAGTAAATCAAAATATGAGTATTGTTTGACCTTTAAGAAATAGTAGGCGGTGAATTGCAATGGCATGATAATTCAGACAATACAAATCAAAATTAGTGATTATGTTTTAGCATCACTTTAAAAAGTGTTATGTGTAAAAAAAAGTTTAAGCCTAATAATTCTGCATTCTCTTTGCTGTATTTCATCTATGTATGAGACCATGAATGCCCTTTAACTTCTTGATATAAAAATTCTTTTCATTCAATTTCATGTTAAATTGTTTCTTTTCACCAATTCTAGGTCACATAATCTTCAGATAAAGCTGCACTTCATACTTAATCAAATAATCTTTCACATTGGAAGCATGTTAACACAAAATGTAAAACCTAATCTAATCCATCTTAAAAAGGAGTATATAATGACAAAATGGCAAAATAATTCAAAGAACTCATGCAGGAGGTAAATCAGTTAATAAATGAAGTTAATTCAATATCCCTAAAGAAAGATAGGTACATTAAGACCCACTTTTAAGGGAGTTTCATGAAGAAAAAGTTTCAATGATTTTCATACAAAAATCTATTTTACCCCCAGTGGTTTCTCAGTGCTTAGATTTTGACGATAAAAAAGGATGTTTGAGCACAAAATAACAGGGCCTGCTGACTAATGTCTTGTGAACTAGAGCAGGTTGAGTACAAGTGTACTTAAACAGAACTGAATGCAAATATATACTTATACAAAAGAGGACAGATAGAAATAGGTACTGTATCTTGTCACATATAGGTATGTGCCTTTCTGTTTCTCTTCTGGCTGCAGTATTACATGTCTTTTTTCCAAGGTTAAACAATTTTTTCCAAAATTTATTACAGACTTCTACTACTACCACTACTACTACTAATAATAATTGTAATCAATGAAATAATAACATCTTTAAACATCTGAAAATATCATATTAATGCTTTTCCCTTAAATGGTAATAAGAAATCCCATAACCTCATAACCTAGCAGAAAAACTATTTTACTATTTAGCTTTTTATTCTGGATATTAATAACACCCTTATTCTTGATGGACAAGAATATAATTCATATTACACCTGAAAAATTAAAATATCTGATTGTTATATTTTAACTCTGATAGTTCAGTCATCAAGTTTTAGAATATTTGAAAAAGAAAACCGCTTATTTTACAGGGAAAAAAACAAGGATATTTAATTACCTTTACGATACTCATATATATCATGACCTTTATGAAAATTGCATAAGCTCAGTCTTCAAGCCAAAAGCCAGTACAAATGTTAGATGTCTAAGTTGATAAAGTCATGAAACTGCATTCTTGTAATTTACCGGATAAAATTACCCATACACTTAACTACAAAGATTGTTACCTCTCTCTTTTCCTTAGTAATTTCTTGAAAAAAATGAAGAAACAAAAATGGATAATATACTTTTGCCTAGTTCATTAGTATATGTCTAACCACTGTCTAAGATCTTGATTTTTGTGTTTTTGTATGCATACATATTAAAACAACTGCTTATGTGATGCACATCCCTATAATGGGCAGTGTTAGCTAATATATAAAATTAGCAAAGATGACTGTTTTATATCCAAGAAAGTGTGATCTGTGTGTGTGTGTCATTAATTTCAAGGTTATGTATTATTTTGATACTCAATCTATCTAGTTTTATACTTTTATTTTGAAAATAGAAAGAGCTGCACACACAATTCAGCTACACGTTCGAATAATTATCGAGATGAAAAAATCCTTGGAGTCTATTTATGAGACAATAATGTAAGTTATGGGTTGTTCTGCCTGCCTAGTCTGTTCAACATGTTGTTAATTCTGACTTGTAAATCTTGATGCCTATGCTGGTCTAAATTCAGACTTGTAGACCAAGGAGAAGTAGAAGTCTATATCAAAATTGACTAGACCTATGATAAAATCTATGCATGATGGGAAATAATCTGAAACATCAGCTGAAATTTCAACCATTAACAATGGAAAATCCAACTCTTTGGATAGTGCAGCACAAAGTCTACAAGTTATTTGTCTCAGACCAGTGGCTTGCCACTCAAACAGATTTCAACTTAAGGAGGTCCTCTTATAATAACTTTAGTACTTTTTCAAAACAGTGGCTAGTTATCAAAATGTAACAGGCAATAAAATAAGTAATTCATCCTTTAATGAAAGCTTTGTTGTTATTTTGATTGAAACATCATGAATATGTCAACAAAAAGTTGTGTTTAGCAAAGAACTCTCGGTTACACTTGGACTTTTAAGATGTATATTACCCACTTACCACTTGTTTACAAACTTGATCATGTTTTTTGGGGATGCTGTGGATTGCACCCATTTCTTGCTATATTTTTAACTCATATGGTGAACAGATTTAGTCTTACAATTTTTATCAAAATTGCTACGGCAGAAATTGTGTTTCTGAAATATGAGAGAGCCTCCTTCAATTTCTATTCATTAGTATGGGCCACTTGATGTGGTACCTGGGCCTCCAGCACCGACAAGTTCTCTTAATTTTTCTCCCCAACTTAATAATACTTCTATGGTAGAATGCAGTAGTAAATGACTGACACCTTATCCCCTACAGATATTGGTCATGTGAAAAATGAATGCATTAGTTGTGCCAGAGGCTAAATAGTGTCACTCACCTCTACCACACTCAAATTCATTAAAATGAAGAGAATCTATGATTTCATATTTCCCAAGCAGGAAACAGTGACCCTCTCAAAGTTAAATTCTTTGTATGAAACAGAATGAACATTTTCACCTTCACTTACCTGAAGCTACCTGTGAGATCAGATGCACCTGGGCGTAGTAAGATCTGAGTCAGGAGATTTGCACCACGACTGAAAATGGTACAGATGTTTTAGGACATACTGATAATTTATTCTATTCAAACATAAAACCAGAGCTGAAAAAAAGAGTTCAAATGTTTTAGAACAAGGTTTCAGTTTATATTAGACTTAGTCAAACTTTCCAAGTTTCCACCATGGCTGAAAACAGTTCAGATGTTTAAGGAACTGGCATATCATACACTATACAATTTTTTTCAGAACATGGTCACAAATTAGCCCCAGAGCCGAAGATAGCATAGCTCTTTAGGAGAAGCGTGAATAGATCTGTAGGAGAACAGAAAACGATGCAACTGAAATTCACAAGACTAGTAAAAACTGGGAATCACCTGATGACTTTCCTCTTGAGATCCCAACCATACACCCCTCCATTGCCCCTGTACCTTGTTCCTGACACCACGTCGTAGTTCCCTTCTTGCTGCTTTCTGGAACAGTGACAGATACTGTGACTGTATCAGTAATATAACATAAACAATGCCAACACAGTACTGGAAAATTTCAAGAATTGAAGGCTATTAGCAGTGTGAGTGACAGAATTGCCTAAAGAAATGCTGAAACATAAAATTACTGGTGATAGCTGCTGATACTTTAATGTATAAATGTTGACAGCAAAATGACGTCTTGACATAGCACAACACAGCAAAGCGACACAAAACAGCAGAGCTTTGAGCAGACAACATTTTAGTAAGATCTCTCTCTACATATTTCACTGGCATTGAAAGCACAACTTTAAAAATAATATCACTTCACCAGTGAAAGTAGCAACATATCAATAAAAGTTATTTTCTTAAAATGAAAAGCAATAACGTCACAATGTCAGCACAACAAGACAGTTTTCAAAAAATGGAAACCCTATCTCTTTTCATTGTTTGCTTGAATTTGCTTTCCTAGTTTGTGTTTTCACCTGTTTCATATGCATTAATTATGACACACCTATAAATTAACTATGATTCTGATAAAAACAGAGACCAGAACAAACAATGAAATGTACTTACTTTATAAACTCAGGAATAAATTTTGGCTAAAAAAAATCAAATTGCAGTTATATTAGCAATTACTGGATGGAAAAAAAACACACACTATATATCTGTACATAAAACAATGAATTATGTGCTATAAGTTAGATCTACCTTTTTACCCTCAATAGTTCATGGCAGTTAGTTAATAACCTGCCAACTGTTGCAATGTAGGGACCAAGTGTTATCAAATAATATTATATAAAATAATATAATTATACAGACAGTTCAAAATTAATGTAAATGTAAATGTAATTAATGTAACACAAACAGGTATTATTATTTATATATATAATTTATAAATACACACCAAGTTTCAGAGATGACTGGGAATTCAAAATTTGAAACTAAGAGTGATTAAATCCTAATTGGATACAGTTGTAATCTTATGTTTAAAGGGATAACAACTCTTCATAAGAGATTCTAAATTCCACAATAAATACACTGTAAACAAAACATATTGATACAATAAATTCCATTTTACCACCAAAACTATTATGAAATCTGTGCTTGCCATCGGACCACATTCATGGCTTTCATAGATGGTTTCCCTCTGTAATTATCTCTATCACAAAAAACACACAAGTTTATAAACAACCAAGTGACCAACTATGAGTGTGGGAACAGATTCATTTACCATTGGTTAGTATGGGAACATCATTGTTTACTCCAGGAAATTCCGATTTAAGACATTTTTCCACAAAAATGATGAGCTGTTATCTTTTAAGTTAAGATAGTTTATTGTACCTATCAGTGACACCATTGCATCCACTTACGTGGTGTGAAAGGTCAGCATCCATTATAAAGACAAAGTTCCCAGTTGCATGCTTTATACCATGTATGTACGCTGTGCCCAGTCCAAGCTTCTTAGCACGAGGGCGCAGAACCTGGCAAAGAAATCAGTGTAAAATGAAAATTCTTTGCTATACTGTCTGGAAATGGTAGCATTATTATCATGTAATATTTTTATTTCAAAGTAAATAAAAAGTGATGTTGATTTATATATAACTAAAACTTGTGAAAGCTTAAAATGAAAGGTTTTGCATTGCCTCATTTTCCAACAATAAAATGGTGGAGTGTCTTGTATTGCAGCCATGTGCAGTGTGTAAAACAAACCTTGCAGGATAGCAGTGGATATCCAAGTATGCTGAAAAAACAACAACTACACAAGGTACATGAACACTTTAGATAATCTTTTAACTAAAGTGTTTTATTGTCTTGAGAACTCGTCGGTGAAATATAAGATGCTTTACTAACAGTACATCACTGTACATGAATATGAATGTGGGGGATTTTCAAATGCATGGAGAGAACTTCTAAAAATAGCAAAATACATTTTGGCAGAAAAATCCCCTGAAGTGACCCTTTAATGTCGAGCCCTAGACCCCATTTCCAGAGATTAAATTGATCTACTTTAGATCGACCTAACTCCCTGGGGATTCACGCTAAATAGCTGTAAGCCGGGCGGACACGAAAGTTAATTACCCCCTTACAGCTTGTAGTAGGCGGGATGGACATTTAAGCCGGATTATCTGACAGTAATCTAGTGAGACTCCCCGCGGGGATAGATAAATCTAAAAGCTCTGGGAATACAGCCTTAAACTTTTGTGTGAGTTCTTCAAGAAAATGACCCCTTATAGCAATTTCCTCGATAGTTTTTTTTTTTTTTTTTGCATTTCCCTCATTTTTTCATTAATTTCCCAAAGGGGAATGTAAAATTTGACATAGATTTCCCTGAGTTTGCAATAGATTTCCCATGTGAAACATGGAAAGAAATATTTTAATAATAGTTCCTAGTGAGCTGACAGCATATAAAATTTCTGCTGCAGGTCAAGCCCACACTGTTTCACTGCACATCATGATGTAGGACATAAATCATAATTGTTATCATGATAAACACTGAAAATCTGCATGATGGCTAGGAGCAAACACAGCACACCTGCTGCTGATTGTGCACAATGTACAGGTGGGAAGCAGAACTGAACTGAACTGAACATATAAACACACACGCATACACACACTAGTACTAGTAAATAAGACCATGGACTTGACAAACTTACTATCTTTTCTTTGCCATAGATTTTCTCTAGCTGTTTTGCCACTTCCAGGGTACCATCTGGGCTGCCATCATCTATCACTATTATCTCAAACTGGTGTCCACTGGGGCAAAAAAAACAATAATATGAAATTAGGATGAAATGAAGTTTTTTCAAAATGGCCACCTACTTCAGTCTTAACTCAGGAGCTGCAGCTAAAGTATTTTGCCATAACAGATAAAGATTTATTGAGTTTCAAAGGATAACAACAAGTTTTTTTTTTTTTGCCAAAAATTTATTTTTCTGGGGTAAACTGACGATTTTCCCATAATTCTTTCCAAAGGTAATTTAATCCATTATAATATGTTAAGTTTGGTTTTTTATTTTTAAAAAGTTTGGTTTTTAGTAATAATCTCTTTAGATCTCTTTAGAGATTATTACAAAAGCACAGCCATCTGTGAAGGTCCACCTGGTCTGATGGCAAGCATAGACGCCCCTGACCCCCCGCCCCCTCTAAATTCACCACTGTACATGTATATAGCAAGTTATTCTGATGTTTAAAGCAACACCAAGGAGCAATTTTGTGTCATTTTTAAAATGTCATTTCGGTGTTTGGTGACAATCAAATTTGTTGCCACATTTGCCTTGAACTGGTGTCACTTAACCTTTGCAACATCCATACCTAAGGAATGTTTTTTAAATATATGTATACTCATCTGTAAACAGTAATTATTTGCATGTTGCACATTTACTGCACTAAAGGCATTACTAAATATCACTGACTGTTATTATGTGCCATGTCATGGTGGTTACATCTCACGCACTGATTTTTCCTGCACCAATACTCCCCATCATTATTACTCCCCAACAGCAAAGATCAACTGATAAATTCCCTTTGATTTGGTTAAAATGTGACAGATGTCCAAAACAATTCTTGATTGAAAAACCTTTCTGTAATATATATATTTTTTTAAAGCGCGTCCTCTTGAGACCCAAAATTGACACACTCTATTTTGGAATCTGGTGGAAAAGTAAGGAAACAATTTCTAAATTTGGTCTGCTTTGTAAATTCACACATACAAATTAACATGAAGTCAATCACGTCAGACTTTTTGTGCAGCTCCACCGTACAGCTCTTTTTGTGATTTTTAAGAAATGTCACTTCGTTTTCGACGGTGGTTACGGGATACGGATAACACACTTTTTTTACTTGATTATTAATTAATTTTACTCGAAGTTTTTTTTAATCAAAGATAAAAAAGGCACCATGATAGGCTTTTCTTCAGACACCGCTCAACTAAAGTTGAAATGCCTTGGAATGAGTATTGAGTAGAGATCTGAATGGAGATTTGCATCCGGCTTAGTTTCACTACAGGATACGACTGACTAGAAGCATCATTTGTACTCACCTCTCTTCAAAATACTTCACCAGCAACCACACTATTAAAGGAAGATTATCCCTCTCGTTATAAGTCGGAAGCAGCACTGAATACTTGTTTTTACTCATGTTGTAAGGCAAAGCTCGCCAGCGCCAGCAACGACGTGGAATGTTTGAACATAGATGGCGCGAAATCAAGATGGGGAAATGTTTGCTTATTGTTATATTTTGTGGCTTTTCTTGATAAAGCGATATCTATCGTGATGTTTAAAATAGGGAATTCCCTCAAACGGTAGAATGCTTGGGAGGAATGTCCAGCGAAGAGAAAGCGGTTGTTGACAAGAGAATATGAAACGGAAAGGGGGAAGTAAGACTCAGGTGAACACAGAAGGTCGCTGTTCTAGTATATTTGAAGGAATATTTTCACGTAGGACGTACGTAAGTATTTCAACTTGTTGTTTATATACACTGTCAGGTAATAGTGTACTGTACAATGTACATGTACAGTACATCATGTACAAGACCTAAACATTGTCCATGAATCACTGTGATCGATGTTGTTGCTGTTAGTTTGTTATGTACCAGGCAGTACATGTACAGTGTATGGGCTCATTGTAGCATCCAGTGTTTTGTACTGATTTTCTTTAGGATATATTGTATCCTTCTTCAGTTTGATTATGTTGCACATTTATTATATTTAACAGGTAGTTACAAGTACCAGTAGCTAAAAAAACATACTTAAATTGCACATGTTGTAGCACTTTTGTTAATTTGAAAAATTATTTATATTTTTACTGTTATTTACTGGGGTATGTGTTTGTCTAGTTATATTTTTCTCCCCAGTTTCTTAAAGGGATAATAACTCTTCGTATGAGATCTATATTTCACAATAAAAACATTGTGAATAACTCATAAAAATATAATATACCACAAAAATGGCAGTTATAGCTATTTTTCTGATATATGAGCTGTCTTTAGACCTCCATTGATGGCTATACTCTGTTAAAATCTCTTAAGAGATTTTAACAAAAAACCAAACTTTTTAGAAAAAAACCAGAGACTAACTTTGAATGTAAAAATGGATTCATTAACCATTGGTAAGTATGGGAAAATTGTTGTTTACTCCAGGAAAATTCATTTTTTGGCCGAAATGAAGAGTTATTATCCCTTTAACAATGAGTGGATTTGCCAAATTAGGTATATTTGCTAAAAAAAAAGCCAGAGACATTTCTGTGAGTATCTGTAGAAAAAATCAATCTGTGACCCTGGTAGAGGGTATAATTTGATAATTGTGCAGCACTTGTAACTGGTGTGTTCCATCAAGATCCCTGAAAATAAACCATCTAAACACTTGTCACAATATTGAAAAAAAAAAAGATGAATAATTGCACAACAGTCATGGTTTGACATGATTTGCCTGTAGTTGTTAGTTGCGTTCCCTTTCCTGTGATACTTTACCAGTATCATTACATGCATCATTGAATTGGAAATGGGACCCCATAGTGTCAAGCATTGGTTTTGTTTGTATCACCAGTATTATTGCACTTCCAGTGCCTGTAGTACCTAAACTTGAATTTTGATTTTGAATCAGGAAGTTTCCGTTATTCAGATTTATAGATAAACTTATGATAAATTATTCTTACTCTTTGGACTGACTGATATTATGACAGTCCCTAACCTGTCTTATCTGTGTACATTATCTGGTGTCTTCTCTCAGAAGGTAGTAGGCCCTGTTGATTTCTATTGAATGAAAAAAGAGATTTATCTTCTCAGAAAGGGTACAAAAGTCAAAATGTGTCTTGATTTTAAAAGAAACTTAAATAGTAAGTTGACAGAATGTATTTAAAAAGGGAAAATTAGTAATGAGTATAGTAATGTCAAGATCTAAACTAAAAATTTCTCATGGTAAATGGCTATTAAAATAGTTGTACAGATGCACTGCATGGTGTTTGCTTTTAAGCTCAACTTAATGAAGGAGATGAACTCTGATTCTGAACATTGATGATAGATGACATTTTTCAAAGTAAGGAATCTGAGGTGTTCTGTGTACTGGGGTGTACTAGTAC
>NW_019773759.1:19107-48705 GCF_001039355.2 Lingula anatina
TCCTCATTGGTTCCAGCCATTTAATGTTTAATTTTGCAGTTCTTAGTTATTTACGTAATTTGTATAGATATACTAGCGTGATCTCATTTTTGACTCCATATTTCACTGTGTTATGTTAGGGGGTAGTTGATTAATTAATTAATATAGTTTCAATAAATTTAAGCATTTGTGATTATGTGTTTTATATCAAATATTATTTGATGGTGTTGACGTCTTCATTGTAAGTGAAGTTGTCTAAATCTTTTAAGACTACAACACCTTTCGGGTATAAATAAGTCATTAATATGGTTTTATCACAACCTCTTCCAATGTACCAAACTGGTCAGGTTGTGGACCACCCTATTATCAGTAAATAACAGTCCTTAGGGTCTCCCTCATTGATCATCTTTGCTTTCACTTTCACTTTCAGATTGAAGAAGCATTACTTCAAAGAAAGAAACGAGAACTTTTAGAAAAATATGCCAGCGAGGCATTACAGGCCGAGGAAGGCCAGGTTAAACAGATGATGGGGCTGGACACGTGAGACTATGCCCTGGAAGATGTATATCTGGAATATAACATGTAGAGTATAATGCAACCTTCATAGGCCAATGCAATGAGCAAAGGAAATGTAAAGGCAGAAAAAAAAATATGGCAGGTACAGCTGCTGTGTCTGGGAAATATGAGGCGAAGATAAGTTATCACTGCTATAAAAAAACATTGACAAGCAGTTGCTTTTCATGCTCAGCTGGGACTGATTCCAAATGACAGTTTTCCTAAAATTGTGTGATTGGCATTCATTATATGGAAATGGGAATGAGCAAGATTTTATTCCTGGCAGTGGATCCTTAGCTATATGATATAGAGAAATAATATGAAACCTGAGAGAACTGTGATGGATAATAGTAGAACTTGGCAGATACATACAGAAGAAATATATTTGTGAAACTGAAAAACATTTGGAGTATCATCAAGAGCTGCAATGAAAAGGACGAGCAAACTAGATTGATCTTAACTTGGAATGTATAAAATATTATAAAATACACTGACATCACTCGTAAACATCAGTGGGCTTCAGTTATTGCAGACTATAAATCACAACATACATGCATGCAAAAAGGTGCCTAATTAACCTAATATTGTATGCAGCTAGGAAAGTTTTTTTTTCTACGACTTGAGATAAAACATAGCTATTCAAGATACAAAGGATGTTTAACCATTCATTGATTAGGCAGTAATTAGGTATTAGCTAGAAATTAAAAGACTTTTGCAAACTGGACTATATTTTTTTTACTCCAGATTGTTAACTACTAGATTATAAACATCAGTTTACTCTGTGTACAATACAGACCTCAGGCACCTATGCTGTGAGTCAGTGTGTAGATTATCAAATAAAGAATGATGGGAAAGCCTGGGACTAAAGCACTGTGACATCAGTGTTATCAAGGCACTTTTTTTAGGGCAGTGCCCTGTAAACAGGATGACTAATGTGAGAAGAATGATGTCATAAATCAGCTGTTTATCCATTACCATAAACTGCTTGTGGATTTTGGTTTTATTTTCCTCATACATTATTAGTGTTTACATAGAGCAGTAGGGGGCCTTTACTTTCTTGGAACTGCTTTCAGTTGTTACGGTCTATGCTTTGACCTACTTACCATATTTTTGTTTGATTTGTATTTTGATAAAGTTTTAGGTTACCAATCTTTGGTGTAACTTGAACCAAAAAACAGACTGTAAATATGTAAAGGATAGATTTTCTATAATATTTTCAATAAAATAATGTTAAGAATGTTTTAAAAAAAAATTCTTTCATTCATTCTTTTTTCTGATTGTTATATTTGTTTCTTTCTTCCAGCATCAAAATGCAATAGAAAGTACAAAGATCCCATAAGTAAATAAATGAAATATTAAGTAAATAGAGAGATAATTAACAATTGCAAAAACATCCAATCGATTTTATTTATGTCTTGATCCAAGTAAAATGCTAATATTTTTACACATAAGTATTTTCCTTGTCAGTTTTAATGAGCAGTGACGAGTTTAGTAATGGGACATCTGAAACAAATCCGCGGAAACTGTGTCACAAACCTGCGCATAAGATATTCATAACTTGTTTACGAAAGCATTAATCGTCGTTGATTTCTGGAGATAACCTTTCACTATATACAAAGCCACTGGTGATTCATTGTTCTGTCCAAACGCACTAATTTAACATGTAATTTGCTCTTAACCCCATTTATAACATATTTGTCATACTTTCCTATATCTTTTGATAAACAACGAAGCACCAACACCATTACATTTATCACGATTCCATCTCACGTGTGTATATGCACTGGTTCTATGACACTATTTACGTCATAAACAAAACCACGTGGGTTTGTTTATGACGATCGCAGAGACAACCCACACGAATTTACGCGAGTATTTTTATAATTGTATGTAGGTTAGGAAATTATATATATCAAATATTGATTGATTTCAAAATTTAAGAAGGTGGCTTTTACATAGTAAACAAATGCACTGTCCGTCATACAAGCTGACAAGAAAGATTCACCCGATCAGGGTCCCGTTCCGCGAAACGTGTGTTTCCACGTGATGTTAACTTCTAGCAATCTGATTGGCTGTTTAAGACACACCTCTACTGTGATGTATGTGATTTAGAAAATGGCGACGACGGCAGCCGGTCGTAGTTGCATGGCTGTGATATGCAATAGCAAATTTCTCCTCACTCCGCCGACCTTTCGCAGAGCCGTTTGCAATTTACGAAGAAGAAGATATAGCGCACAGGTAAGGCGATTTTTTTGGTTATTCATACTTATTTTAAGTCAAAATCTAGGGGAGTTCTACTAATCAGCTGATTGTCAATGCAATGCAATGATGTTCAACCTGAACCGTCAGAATCGACATTTGACACAAAAACTGCCTTCAAACGTTTGCGAGATAAGTGAAAATTTGCTGAAGCTGCATATTATGATTGACAACACATTTTGTACTGTGTCACATTTAGTAAAAACGTGGATTGTATTGAAGATGGATTTTAACTCAAATAATAATATATATTGAATTAAAAAAGAATTATGCCAAAAACAGTTCATAGTATTTTTTTCATTAAATTATGAACACATCAACTAAACAATTGAGAAAGTAATTTTTAAGACCAGTATGTTTTAGCATATTGGTGTTAGTGTGCCACATGTGTAACTGTCATAAGTTATGTGTTTTTCTGATACAATTACAATAGGAGGCATTTGTTGATATGATAAATGGCATATTGATATATAAACACATTTTGACATATACATTTGTCCCAAACATTGCATGTCATTAAGATATTTATATCCATTGCACTTGTTATAATCATATCTACTAAGATTATTGATAATTAGGCACATGAAAACTGTAATGTTAAAACATAATCACTGGAGCAGATCCAGTTAATTGCTTTCATTTTGGAAAGAGTTTTCCTCCCCCCCCCTCCCTTTCATTGGTCTGCTGATTCAGTCAAAGCATGGGCAGGCCTTAGTTGCTATAATATGCAAACAACAGAAATTAAATGACAATCTTTTCCTTTTCAAGTTCAAAACAAGGCATCATTTAACTTTCAAAATGGCTTATAAATAGCTCCAACCCCCAGATGCTTCTTTAGTAGCCTTTTGTTAGGGTGTATTGCCGTACCTTTGAATCACGTAGGCCTTTTTATTACCACACACGTTACATTAATTACCTAAGATAAATGTTGTGTAGATAAATAGCCCAGTCTTAAAATGTAGAAATAGAGCAGCACCTGGCTTTTATTAAGGCAGCTATATCTCCATGGTGTGTCCAGAATTGCTTGCATGTCTTGACATATTTTTTTCCAAACTCACAGTTATCATTTTCTGTCACAACATCTTGTCTACAAACAGACATATATATATATACCCAGTAGTTAATTGTACCATGTAATTTGAGCCTCAGTGACTGAGACTTATCTTGACAAAGTCAATGGTAAACAAATGTTTGGTTGAGAATATTAGATCCTTTCATTTCCAACTGGTTATAACTCAAAGCATGAACAGTTAATGCTGTCAGATTAAAATAATTATGCCTTCCTACATATAGAATTATAAGTCTGCTGTATACATATATATATATATTTTAATTGACACCACATTTTAATTGACACCCACTATCCAACTGGATTATAGTAATAAGTGTATATATTCAGGCCATGTTAGGAATATCATAATAAATACATTTATCACAGTGAATGAAATTGAACTTATCTTATTCTGCTCTTATGGATCAATAGCATTGCTACAAAAGGGAATATGAAGTCTGTCTCGTTATATGAGCATGGCATCACTGAGTTTACATTAATTTATTAAACTATATTGATTTTGATCAGTGGGCTTGATATACTAGATATTAGCAGGAATTAAGACCATAGATTTCTATACCCTGGTATATTACTCCATTTTTTTTTTTTGTTTGTTTAAAATATGTGAATTTTATGCCTAGAAATATAAGGTAGTATATATTTTTGTAGGCATGGATGTTGATGGTTTTTGTGTCAGATGTGGCCATAAATTTGCCATCAGGCTTATGGGTCTGTTCACTACAGGATTAAGTTAGACCACAAATCAACTGAACTGCATTAGTTTTTGACATCATAGAAACAGATTCTGTATTCTGTAGGTAACCCCACCTCACCTATGAAACTGAATGTTAATTATTTTAAACTATATTTTTGACTCCCTTTTTTATATACAGAACTGTAAGAGCTACTCTGTTATATATTTTGTTTAAAATAAAATATTGTCTGTCCACATGTTTATCTCATTAGTTTCTCTCGGTAATTTTTTTTAGATTTCAGAAATAAAGAATACAAATTATAAACTCCAGGTACTGCTCTTACTCTCTCATACACAGACCCAGGAGGTGAACTCGCAGGTAGCAGCTCTCTGTGTGCTGGTCATTGCCCTCGCAATGTGTCCACTGGAGTTCAATAATTCATTGAATGTGTTACGTAACAATGGTCATTTTCCGTTTTGTTTGTTTGTGCATGTGGGGGAGAGGGAGACAGAGAGTAAAAGAGAGAGAGGAGAAGGGGGCATATTGCATTTTAAGTGCAAATTGGTTTGTTAAAAGTCTGTTTTTTTTTAACAGGAATTTGCCTTTTTTTTAAATTCTGAATTAGAAATGGGAAATGTTGACAAATATACCTGAGGCTTGTGCATAATGTCTGCATTATTTATACCAAACCCACTGAACTCAATCCATGCCTTGTTGTAAGCTTATAGCTGTATTCATGTCCCCAGTTTATATAACACAGTATATAATATATCAGTACCTGTAAAGTTGTTTACGACTGGTCAAGCAGGGTCAAGGTTTTACCCGAATAGACTACAAATGATCAAGTGACATATCTCCAGGGCTTTGCATACATATACTTGTACACGGCTGCTCAGGTGCCTGAGTACTTATTGGCTGAATGCAATTCCAAACAATAACTCAGGTCTAGGTGTGAGAGAAATCTTTTATTTGGCACGCTTCCTTTCTTTGGCATTTTATACTACCCTGGACAGAGTTTGATTATACTCCACCTTCGTTGGTAGTATACTTGTAAAACTCAGTTTGGGTACCGATAGCTTAAATGTAAACAGTGCAGAAGGCTGCTTAGTGCAGTTTTTCCGAGAAGGGGAAGTGAAGTAAAATTAAAGGGAAAGTACTTTCACTTCTGGGATTCAATTAATAAATCACAGTGGGAAAGAATGACATTGAATTTTTATGTAGTTTTCTCTTATGCCAAATTAGCAAAACTTAACAAAAAAGAAAAAAAAAGTGTATACTGTATATTAGAGTGTACTGGGCAAATAAGTAAGACTGTTATGCATGTTAATTTAATCTTAATCAACCACTGTCATATATTGCCCAACAATGACATTAAAAATTTTCTCTCTTTAGCTGACATTTAGATAAAATTCTCATCTGATTGCTCTGCTGACTGATTTATTAGCTCTGAGACTGGACTTCAAATTTAAATGCATTTTATCAGGAATTGCTAATGGTCACCCTTTGATATGGTCATCGGTCATTAATAATTGAACATAACCTGGTCATGTGTTTCAACCTATAATGTCAATTTTTAATTGAATGTTTCACGTCTGAAATTATATTAGAAGTTGCGATGATTAATGTCTGAAAACAAACCATGAACAAATCAGGACTTTATATTGTATAATGCCAGACATGTTCAAGGTGTGTGACAGTAGAGTGATCTGGCGCTGATTGCAAGCTGTTTTAGTCTGTGGTTGGATGAGGTCATTTCTCTACAGTCACCGGAGAAGGGTTATTAGAGTCTGGGGAATATTAAAATACAACATTTATTTGGTTTTTATGGCTCACAGTTATGAAGCTTATTTTGCAAGATGTAGTCGGGCATGTTCAATGTTTTTCTCAGTGGATTTTCCAGTTAAAGTAATAAGACTAGAAGAAATGAAACATGCCGATATGTCCCTCCCCACCCCTCTTTCTGAGTCCTGGTAACCATTGGTGTTTAGGCTTTAGGCTGACTTCATTCATAAGACGGCTGATGCAACCAAAATTCCACACTTAAGCAGCAAGCTGTCACAGTACATAAGGGAGCAGCATGAAGCTGCACGTCTCTTGTAAACCTCTTGGAAATAGTGCAGATGGAATTCTAGAAAATATTTCAATGCCAGGGATTGAAGGTATACCTGGAATGTTAAAAGGCATAATAGACTGTATTGAAGATAAACAGGTAATCTTTGTTGGGAAAGAGGGGAGAATCGGAACAAGAGAAAGGAACTTGTCAAGTGTATTATTGAGGTTTTTTTCTGTTGACGGTTGATAGCCATCATGGTACTGAGGTTTCTTTCAACACACTTCCAACAGGTAAGTTTGACCTACTAGGCAATAAATAACAATGTAACCCACCCTGATTTGTGCTGAAAAATTTATGCTACCCATAGTAGCAGTGTATGCCCAAATTCAGGGGCGGATTTAGGCCGTCTTCTGGGTCTTCCTGAAGACGGTCAGATTTTCAAGTTTACATTGACGGGTATCTAATTTTTTCTGTCGGAAGACGGTCAAAAATAGAGGATGGATCAACAGAAGACTCTCAGAAAATAAATATCTCTAGATCCGCCCCTGAAGTTGTTATGTAATATTTTAAAAGATGTGACTCGGTTGTTATAGATGCCATGTGCATATATGCCCATACAAATTCCCAATTGTCTTTATAAATTTCCTTACTGTAAGTACACATGTCAATGAATCAAGGATGCATGCAGGAAGAACAAAATGAACCCTCTGGTAAATCTTGGTATGCGAACAGGGTTTGTTGAGTACATTTGTTTGCACACATGCATACTGTACGCAACAAATATGTGCATCTGTGCATGGAACAGTTGGCTTTTTTGAAAGAAAAATCAATATTGATTTTGCCAAATATGTTGAACCTAATTGGTTTAAAAACCAGCCAGTTTTGTGTCTTGACTTAAGTGAGGTGGAGGAGGAATTAAGGCATATATATATATACCATTGTGACAAGTAGGATATCTTCAATAGCCTGCAGTTTGTTGACTATAGTGCACCAAAGCGATATATAGCACTGCTCTGCCAGTAGCCAAGTTGACTTTATCCAGATCTTAGATACGTGTGGCAGTTAATATATGGTTAGAATGAGCACATGGATACCAACTGAGATCTGATCTCATTGACCTTATTTTTATGTCCAGTACTAGTAAATATAGAGAAGGTCATTCATGTCGTGACAACCTGGCCTGCTTCTTGAATCTTCAACCATACTATTGATGTTTGTTAATGATAACTGTGCAACTCATTGAGCATTTATTAAGCTTAGGACTGCAATCAATAAACTTCTGCACTGATCAGGTGGAGCTGTCTGAAGGCCACTTGTGATCAGATATTTGATTTTTAGAATAATATCATACTAAGAATTTGATAACAGAGTCGCTGTATCAAGTACTGCAGTTAATTCAATTCGTCTCTTAGTAGTATATGAAAATTAGCCCATTCAAAGTATTATTAGTGGAGATTGAAATTGTCAATTTATGCCATTTAACATTGCCAATATTGCTCTGCATATAAAAAATTTAGAATTTAGAATTATTAGGCTGAATTATAGCTGTGCACTCACGAACAAGTGGATGCAGGTGCATTTATGTCCCCATTGAAGAATGCGTTGCCAGGCTCCCACCTTGAAAAACTAATTGAAAAGTGGCTCTGATATGGACTGAGAGTGCTTCAGGAAGAAGTCTTAGAAACGGTTCATATAGTTGATGTGCCTGAATAAAAGGGCTGTCATTTACACCAATAATGTAATGCATCATGGTTAATACTGATACGTAATTTGTCAGGACAGTCACAATTACCTGTAGGAAGTTATGAAAAACAAGGTTGTAGGGATAGACCTGTTGGATTCTTTTTGAATAATGCAGTTTGGGGGACTCAAATCTTAGCTGTCTTAATTTTTTTTTTTTTTGACAGATTCTTTTTTCTTTTTTTTTTTCAGTCATCACAGTGTCACAGAGCATATTATGCTGGTTGAATCTTAAAATTGGCTTTGTTTGTTTATTCACTGTGCTAAAGATAAATGGTAGGTTACAGTTCATAATAGTCAACAGCATGATGGATTGAACACATTTTTTCTGTGTCTCTTCAAAAGATGACCTTGTTTGAGTTCCAGCAAAAGGACTGCTGGCACATGTATCAAAAAAGTAAAGAGGCGTAGCATCTGTCCTAATAGGTGCAGATAGTTGCCTTTGTGACATAGATTTAAATGACAATGATCTTTCAGGTTTAAAATGACAAATAAGTATGAGATATTGAGTGGCAACCAAATCTACTGAATATAGGCAAAATATAAGAGTTATATATATCCACTTTGTGAATTAGTCAAAATTTATAATGGAAAAGGGAGCCTTTGACAATTCACTACTAGTAACTTAAAGTAATACACAGTGTCACTACACTACTAATTTTTAATTCTGCTTTGTTGTGGAGGACCAGGTTTTGTTCTTCTTTTGGAGAATTGTAAACTTACCTGGTTAATAAATAAACCATGATTATTTTACATTAAAAATTTTTCTTATTGCAGGCATTCAGGAAACCCCATGCCCCCAACTTTGGCCTCCTCTTTGACATTGATGGAGTGATAGTAAGAGGAAGAGAAGTGCTGCCGTCTTCCAAGGAGGCCATAAGTTTACTTACAGACCAAAATACGGGAAAGTTCAAAGTCCCATGTGTCTTTGTCACAAATGCTGGAAATGCGTTACGGTCGGCGAAGGCGGAACAATTGTCAAATTGGCTGGGAGTACCAGTAAGATGATTTCTTTATTAGTTATTTAGAGTAAGGAGATGAACAATGCAAAGAGTAAAATAGAAGATGATAATAAAGGTGTGGAGATTATCAGTTGGATAATAATTCCCAAATTAGCGTAGGATTTATGGAAGTAATTAGGTTTATAGCTTGATAATGTAATAATTTTCATGGATAAGTATATATCTGGACTTAAACAATCCTTCAGTACCAGAGTATATAACTGGCATTATAACTGCCATGATTATTTAAGCTGGTTCTCCAGAGCATTGTGATGTCACACCATCTGTGATGTCACATCATCTGTGATGTCATAATTTGTATTGTCAAGGCAATATTTTTCTAGTGAAGTAGAAGATAAAGTCACTATGTGATGTAATTATTATAGTCATTGTTACCTAGATAAGATTACGATTTGTGAAGATTGTTTAAGTTTGAAAATATTTAAACATATTTTAAAACATATTTGGTATACTAAAATACTTATGGAATTACAATATTTGTCAAAAAAATTATTACTATGATGATTATCAAGATATGTTTCCATAATGATTTACGCATTATGTTACCAGGTTTCCAGGACATCATATTGTGATGTCACACTTTTCTTGTACTGTGATGTCATAATTTGTATTGCCATGAATTGTGACTCAATAATGTGTATTTCCAAGTATAATAACTAATGTATATTAGTCTAGCATTGTGACATCATAGTTAAAAACAGATGAGTGTGATGTCACAATTTGTTTGACTATGTACTCTGATGTCACAATTCTTGTTTCCCTATAGTGATACAAAATATGGCATTGTCTTGATTTCCTGTTGCAGTTCTAGTAATTTTTAATAGAAGTATATATACTTCAATATATATATTTGATATTCTTATGTCCAATTAAGATGATATTTTTATTTTCAGGTATCCCAGGACCAAGTTGTGATGTCACACAGCCCTCTAAAACTGTTCAAACAGTTCCACAACAAGACAGTTCTGGTTTCTGGACAAGGTCCAGTGCTGCAAATTGCCAAGAACTTGGGCTTTACTAAAGTAGTGACCATTGAAAACTTAAAAAGCACCTTCCCCATGCTGGACATGGTGGATCACACGAGAAGGCGGAGAGAGGTAATTATTTTGAGAAATTAGGGAAAGGAAGAGAACAGAAATGTGGTGGGCTAAATATTAGCTCTCTTTGGAATATTTTTTGTATACTGTATGGTATATGGCCCCCCCCCCCCCCTCCCTTTTTCTCCCTCCCTTTTCTTATGATTCAGAAATTTGGTGGGATCAGGTGGGAATATTGGAAAAATCCATAATGATTTTTAAATTCAGCTTAATGCAAAATGCTTAGTATATGAAAAATAGGTATCACAGGTGTTTCTGAGATTATTAACTGACAATAAAAGGGTTGCCGAGACATAGCATTGATCTTTTTAGACTTCAGAAGACTTTCAACAGTACTAATATGAAATGCTATCAGTGCATTGCTCATGGCTTTGTATTAAAATATGACTGCCCTCTCTACATCAATACAGATTGCCTTGCAAAAATGGCTTGGCAATCTTATTGCCTTTTGGACGTTTCATTAAGCTGTTTTCTTTTATATTTTTATACAGAGACAAACATGAATTGTAGTATAATTGTTACAACATGCTTAGAAAGGTCTTTACAAAAGGAACAAAAATTGTATTCTGTTTGATATTTATGATTCAAAAATGTGCTTTGATTGGAAAGTTTGTTCTGTGCATTTTTTTTATTATGCCCAAGTTAATTTTTTCACTGTCAAGCATGTAGTACATGGTTTTAATAAAATATGTAAATAATTCATAAAGATAGTGATTTATAAAATTTCATGTCGTACATCTTGCCTAACAATATATTGACATGATTCAGGAATAGAAATGCAGGTCATTGTTGAACTGAAAAAAAAAAAGAAAGAAAGAAAAGTGTCTGTTATTCTACCTGTATGCATATCACGTATGGGACCCTTCATGCTTGGTTAGGATTGAATGATATAAGATATTTAAAAAAAAAGAAGGGTGCTTTGACAAGTATAATTATACATGTCAGTTTCTTTTCATTTGCAGCCACGTGTTGGTTAATGGAGAGATATCAGACATTTTTAAATGTTTATACCTGGTAATTGGGGTGAACACTGTAGGAGTGCTTTGATGATGGTTGCAACCTGTTGCTTCAGATGATGCCATTAAAGTTTTTTTTTTTTTTTGTTATTTTTGTATTTGTCCTAGAGCTAGTATTGCAAATTTAATTTTAAAATTATTGTTGGCAGAACTTGTTATTTGTTATAGGGAAAATTGTACCCAACCAAGATACCATCAAAAAATGTACAGCAATTTCATTTATTTACTGTACTAGTACATTTCTAATAAGCCAAGTGTAAATAATGATTCAGAAATAAAGTAAGCCATTGGCTTTGGAACTCGTATACGGTTACCAGCAGTGTTAGGATATTTTTAATACATCCTAACCCCAAAGTACTTAGTAGCCTAAAAGATTTACATTATTTATGAAATTTGAATGTGTAATATTGCATAATATATATTAATGTGTCAAGTGAAAAAGGGCTAACTAGTAAGTATTTGTAAGAGTTACTTGCAATTTTTCCCTGTTCTTTTTTTAGCCTGGGAAATATGAGAAGTTTTTTCCAAAAATAGAAGGTAAGAGACACTTACTTCACTGAAATGATAAAATCTTTGTCATGTCTTGCAAAGGGATCCATTCTTGGATAATATACACATTTGAAAAGTGAGACTTAAAAATCCAACACAGTAAGGAATGTGTTTAAATGCAACAGTGGCAGTCTTGAACTTGGATTTTAAGTATTGAATTAAAAAAAAAAAAAAAGACGTTATTATCTTCTTCAGACTACAGTCTATTCCAGAGTAAAATTCAAGTAATATATTTTTATTCTGATTAGCATTTGAAAATAAAATGCATTTACTTAACTAACAGTTAGTTGAACAAGACATTACTGTGGGAGAGAGCTAGACCCAAGGGGCGTATGATAAGACTGTAGAGCAATTTTATTTAAAATAACATATTGCAGTTTGGGAAGATTTTGAGGAAAATTTAAAAGATCAATTATTGTAGTGTTATGGATTTTATTTATTTATTTTTTTTTTTATTTATTTATTTATTTATTGCAAAGTATATCTCTGGTATACCACAAAATTGACAGATTCAGCCATTTAGGTAACCATGACAGCTATATACTGGCTATATAATTTATGTATGATTGAATGATGAATATACATAGTCTATGATCTGTGATTATTATATGTTATATTTTAGCTATTGTACTATTTGGAGAGCCAGTAAGGTGGGAGACAAACCTCCAGCTCATACTAGACCTGCTTTTAACCAATGGCAAGCCAGACACTGCCCCAGAATATATACCTTACCCTCATATACCATTGTTAGCATGTAATATGGACCTAATGTGGATGGCTGAGGCCTGTATGCCCAGGTGAGTGAAATGTGACTTAGACCTTCTAGCTGCTCGAAGAGGCGTGTCAGAGTGTCAGGCGATTAAAGATTTTTATTGTTGGATCAAATGGAGCATAGATGGCCTGCCTCAGTAGTAAAATGAATTTGGGCTCCCAGATTCAAAATCCTGGCTAAACCCCTGACTTAACGAAATATATCTTTGAAAACATGAAGCTGCACCTAGACAATGGCCCGCTGAACACATGTCCCATCTTAGATGATTTTACACCAGTTACAGTCTCACACATGACGTAAGATATTGTCATATCTACCACATTGTCACACCTAACGCAATTGAACATTTGAGACAGTGTCACATCAACAACAATGTCACAATTGACACAGTTGTCAGGCCTAACAACTTCCTATATCCTAGTATGCAATCATTTACTACCACCAAATTGTTTAAAGATAATTTTTGTTGAATGCTGCTGATGTGCAGTGATAGTATGACAAAAGGTACATCAGTATTATCAAATAATTTTATGTTATGAGCCAAATTGCAAACAAACTCTATATTTTGACATGTATATTGTAATAGATGGGTTTCAGTGTCATGTTTTTATAACTTACTATATTGTGGGATTCAGGTTTGGTCATGGCTGCTTCTTGCACTGTCTAGAAGGGCTGTATCATGTAAGTATAAAGACCCCGTTGATTGCAAATAAATTCTTTGCTGTGGAATTTTGAAACAGCTTTGCTTACGATTTATAAGTGGGAGACTTCATACCTAGACTACTACGACAGTTTTACAAGTTTCTGGAATGTTCATCTTTGTTGATTGAAGTATTATTTATTTTATAAATTATTTTTTTAATTTATTTATTTATGTATAAGTATTATATATCTTTTATAGAAAATCACAGGTCGACACATCCAGTACACTGCCCTAATTGGCAAACCAAGCGAGATTACGTATCATCATGCGGAATATGTGATTAACCAGCATGCTGAGAGCCTTGGTCTGGAAACACCACTACACCGCCTGTATGCCATTGGGTGAGTGACTGGAATTGTTTGTATGCGAAATTACCTAAGCCCCCTTTACACTGGACGATGTCCTCTCTGCATCCTGTAGTACAGCTCTGTTTGAGAGTAAAAATATTTAAAATACTTTACGTGCCGACAACTGGCCAATCACGAAGCATTCTTTCTGCATCCAAAGCGATGCTTGTGCCTCATTTCTACGACCACAGCCATACCAGTTTCATGGACGCAGAAAGTGTAAAGAGGGTTTTACAGGTAATTTAACTAAGTGACATTGTGTATAAGCTTTTTATTGGCCAGTTTTTAGATGGTTTGTAATTATATGACTGTATTGCTTAGAATATAATTGTGGGTGGTTAACTTTTAATTATTATTTGTAAGTGATTTTCTGTTTGATTAATAGACAAACAATTAAATTATCGTTTCAGAGATTATCATTATGCTGTCTTTATACTGACAGTACAGATCTGACTTGGATTTTGATTCATTGGTTAAAGAAAAAAAAAGAAATGGCAGTCTTAGAGACTAATGCACCTAATAAACGTGTATACTTTTTTTTCATTATCAAAGCATGTGTCAGTTATTTCTGCCATTATGTGTTTTGGTATTTTAGTGATTGCCCGAAAAATATTTAGTACCAAAATAAGTCCAATACAAATTACTGAATCTTTTCTTACACATGTAAGTTACTATACTTATTATAATTGATTAGCTAAATGAGTATGTTCAGGGTTTCAGAGTTTGTATGTTATGTGGAGGTATCTGGGATTAGGTGTAGTACTGCACTGCAATGAATCTGACCTTCATTGCTTGTACGCCTCCCAAATACCTGTTTGGCAACTGAAAGGTTTTCTTATTAGCACAGGCGAATGCTGGTGTATGATAGTAAGATTCACATATTCTGATTTTAAAGTTAGTTAAGGAAAGTCTAAATTGCTTCTCTGTTTTTCTCCAAATTTATCTCTTCATAGTTCTAGTTCAAATTAGTGATTAATTACTAGAAATTTTATTCCAGAGTAAACCCAGTAATAAGTGGTTGTAGTTATTTGTATTAACTAATTTTCATAAATGTATTATATCAGTATTAATAGCTGCAGAGCTCTTATTACATACTTAGCCTATTCTGAATGTGTACAGACTCGGTCATTAATACAGCTCCACAAGATGAGCTTCAGTTCACATGCACTTGTTACATGTTCCCTTGTGGGTGTTTGAATGTGGAGCTGGTGAACCTGAAAATAAGCTTTCAAAACCAGAGCAGTAGGTATGGGAGGAACTCACTTTTACCCAATAACATCAACCATATAGATAGCTACTGTCTGAGACTGGGTGCCTGGGATTATCATTTTAACTCGGGTTAAGGCTATGAGGATAACTATGTCTCAGTTCATCAGGTGTCTGCACAGTTTCCGTCTCAGAAAGAGAGAGAGAGAGAGAAAAAAAATACAAGTTTGACCTTTTAAGTCTTCCAGGTGGGATGAGCAGCTTGTGTGATTTGATTGTCAGTAATTTAAAAGCCATTTCAAAAAGAAAATTTTTATTGCACTGATGGTGTCTTTGAAGCTTTATGGGAGATAATATATCATTACCAAATTTTTGCAAAAGTGATTTTTTTTTATTATTTAAGGAATATTTGCAGTATTAGACTGGTCAAAAACTTGCCATTAGTCTCCTAAACTACTTGCAGGCATCTCTGTGTGCTATTTTTAAATAAAATTAAAATAGATATACTCTGTGTTTGATAAGTTACTTACTAATAATCAAGTATGGAGTATATTGAAAGTGAAAGCTGTAACAGTTTTAAAAGAATTTTATAAGTGGTAGATTTTTTTAATTATGATATTATCAATGATGGTATTTAATTCTTTGTTAGAGGCTCAAGACATCACTTAGCAATTAACAGAGTGATACCTACATTCATGATGAAAAATTATGCAAGCAAATGTTGAAGTTAACTCATTATTAAAACTTAACTACCAAAGCAAAGAGGCATGGTGAATTTCATTTCACTTGTAGTACTCAAAAAATCACAAGTTGACTTGTTTGTAATTTACCAAGTTGGCTAGCTGTGCTACTACCTCAACATGCAGAATGATGTGGAAATCAAGTAATTCAAAACTTCTGTTACTTTGAACTTGGAAATTAAGTTCCTGGAATTCAGGTAATTCAATGCAACTGGCTATCCATGTGCTCAATTAGCATTACATGTTTGCAGGCCCAGATATGGATATCAAATTGATTATCACTATAGTGACTATAGCTAGAACTGGTATTTTCATCAGATAATACATGTTCAGTCTGATTATTAGTCCAGACATTCAGGTAACTATGTATGAGTAGGATTTGTTTATTAAACACCCCCTTGGTAAATTTTCAAGTTCTCATAACAAAGATAGGTGGCAGGAATTTGGAGCAATGTCAGTATTTATACATACTGCTAGCCCAAATTACCTGGAACCTTGGCAGTGATCTTGGTAGGCTTACGTACTTGGGCAATCGCCAATATGAAGCCAGAACTAATACCTGGTAGCTGGTACTCAAGATAAATGTTTCTCTCTGTTTGAATGTCTTTGTGGTTCAGTTGCCTTCAGCAATTCTCTGAAATATCTCTGTTATGTTATTTTCACAAGGAAAAAACACTAAGTGAAGCAGTAATTACGTATAGTTAGTGGAAGTTAAAATTATTAAATTAAATATATCAGGGTAGGCAGCTATAACCTTATCGGGCAATATCTGACCTCCGTCAACATCAGTTTTTACTTACCCCATTGTAAATACCATGATGATGTTTTCAGGCTGTCAGGCTAAAAGATATAGTGGAGATTATATGTCCACCTCTCTCTCATAAGAAGGTTCCCATCTTTCAGATCTTGCAACGCAACTTAAAATGAATTACTAGTAGTGATTTATTAGTGTGCAGTAAAGGTATTCTCAAAGCCAGAAAGAAGAAAAAACAACTAATTACAAGATAACATAATATAAATATTTTCCAACATGATGTTAAAACAGATTTCTACTTTTGGATTCATTGTAGTGACAATCCAGAGACGGACATCTACGGAGCCAACCTGTACAATCGCTACCTTCGAGACAAGAGATTTCCCACCTCCAGGAAACAGAAAATGTCACAGGGAAAAGGGGGCAGCGGCATCATGCTAAGTCGAGGAAACGGGGACGGGGACCCTCTGTATGTGTTAGAGGACGACTGCGAGGTGTTAGACTGTGCTGATAGCATTGAATCCATACTGGTTCTCACGGGAGTGTACGACAAATCTCGGGACTACAAACAACAGGGGGGTGACAAGCATATATTTAACCACAATCACAGGGACTTTACTGTAGATGAGGATCTCAAGATGCCAACGTTCACAGTGAAAAATGTCTTAGAAGCTGTGAAACTCGTCTATGAAGAGGAGCAGTTTTATAGCTGATGGCAAGAGGGAGTGTAGGAAGTCTATGTGTCGTGGAAGTGTTGTAGGTTTTACAGGTTTTGGGTACAGTTACAGATACTGCTGGATTTGATATTGCAGCATAATAAATATCAGCACAAATCAGCACCTATGTTCAAAACCCACAATTTCAACTTGACATAGGATAAGCATGCACACAAAACAAACCTGCTGGTAAAGAACAACAGTCAGGGGAATGGGAATGGTCCAAATGACTGTACAGAAATCTCATATTTCGTGGAACAAATGGAAATGTGGTACAGTTTTGCCTTGAATTTTCAGTGCCACACTGAGATCTGCTGTTTTTCTCTAAAACTGTTGCCTACTTGGCTTGTTAAAAACTGGGTACATATGGTGTCTACCTGGCCAAAGCCAAGCACCAACCTGGTTGATGTCAGCTACCTACCTGGATGATGCCTACCACCTACCTGGCTGATGTCAACTACCTTGTACCTGGCTGATGTCAGCTACCTAACTGGCTGATGTCAGGCACCTATCTGACCGATGCCAAGCACCTACCTGGTTGATGCCAGCCCTTGCTTGGCTAATGCATGGAGCCTACCTGTAGTATCAGGCACCTGAATGACTAGTGCTTGGCATCATCTTGACTTATGTTGAAGCCTACTTAGATATAGTTATGTACATTCTTTGATTGGCGCCTTCTGTACCAGTGGCAGCTCATACCACTCTGACCAAGGAAACAGACGAGATTTTTTCTTTAATTATTATTATGAGAAAAATAGGCAATTCATATGAAGAGAAAGAAAAAATCATGTGATGCCAATTTTGTCTACTCTGCCAGGATGAGTTATGTGGTTCTTTTGCACAAAATGCAGTGGTTGTAAGAAGCTTTTGGCTATCTTCAGGGCAAAAGTGAATTGTGTCATATTTATAAGAACTGTAGACCACTATGTGTGTCTTCGTTGAAGTTTTGTTTTTCATGAATATATATTTTAAAAGTAACTTCAATGTAAAGAGGGTGACTTTATGATATATATATTTGCTTCTGAACCCAAGGCCCCCTCCATCTTATGTCACATTCTCTAAAGTTGAAAGTTTTTTTTTCTTTGAAAATTCTTCATTTTCTGCAGGTATAAGAAACGCACATAGAAAGAGACGATGCACACTAAAAAAGATACAACAATCTGACAATGTGTAAATTTCATTAAGATAAGGCTGTTTATATAAAATTAGACAAGTATTTGATATGATCAGATGTTAAAACAGTTTGTTTTCTATTTATGATGTAGACATTACCATTTTCAGGTGTATGATACTTAGATCTTTTATGGAGAGTTTGGGAAAGAAACCCATGTCTCCTGACAGTAGCTTTCTGTTTCATAATTGGAATTGTTACACTAAAATCATGAAATTTGTGAACACATCATAACAAGAGCTAAGATTTTTACAAATAATTTTTAATTTTCAGAAATTGTTTGTATTTTGAAATGTAATTATGTTGACTAAGTTTTCTTTGATTATATTAGAACACAATGTCTATCCTTTTTTTAACTTCAAAAAAGTATCACCATGTTGCTTAGCCGTCGTTACCCTCATATTCTATCATGTTCCTAACTACTGTTTTAAATAACTTGAATGGATTGTTTCGTCATCAGTTGATATGTCCTTGTAATTGTGTTTAACTTGTTTTTAAGGTGTTCAGGTGATCAGTGATGTATATTTTATTGCCAATATTTATCATTAACTTAAACAGATCATTTGTCTAGTTATTGGCCGACTTGTATTGAAAAAAAAACACCTGACAATACAAACTTATTAACGAGTTTTTAAATTGATACCGATTATGTGTGTTCATTTCTTTATTTTAGATTTTAAAGGTAAACATGTACATTTTGTACCACCAACACCTGTTGCCTGGAAAGACTTTGTGAGAACTTCATTCAAATTTATTATCAAAATCAAGAAAATGCCATTTTAGGTACTTAATTTGGCTGTTTCAGTACATTTGAATACAAATTTGATTGCAAGTGTGATTCACTCATACTCCACAAAAAGCTTTCAAGAAACTGGTTAATTACATCACAACAAGTATGACACAGAGAATCTATTTTTATTTAATTCTCAACCACATTAATACACTTAATTAATAGTATTTGGTGTTTGCTTTTTATTGCGTTATGTGTTTAAAATCAGTCATCCAGTTTATGTATACACTTTTAAGAACTTTTTTCTCCTGATAACAAGCAAATAAAGTTCAGGCACATCCTGGAAGTTATGATCTGTTGTTTTATCTTTTCGCTGTTTGAAGACATGTGGAACATAATGTGTAATATATACAGTGTTTGCCTCTTAGAAAAATAAGTTGCTGGACCGAAAGTCCAGACATCTTGAAAAATGACTGGACTGAATGTCTGCCGGGTGCCAAAACTTCTCAGCCCGTTCTGAAAGTTGTCAGCCCCGGGCAGACGGTCCAGCCTTAATTTCTAACACTGAATATATAGTATGTTACTGCTTGTAAGGATTTTTGGAGATGGGTCCTCCTCTCAATATTTTGGTGACCCAAACTGCTTCCTTGTGGTCTACATGTGAAAGTAAACTGTAAACATTTACATTCTGCTTAAATATGAATCAAAGTTAAAATTTCACAACACTGAGATGGAAATTGAAAGAACCTTGTGGTGTTAATTCATTTAAATCTCTGTGTGAAAAGGACTTTAATTTGCATCAAGGAAGCTTTTTTGACTCCTCTTTTCAAATTCAGATTTTAAAAGAAAATTGTGTAATAAATTTAATTTGACATCAGCCAATTTGCTATTGTGTTATAATGAAAAGAGACAGATTCATTCATCTATGATTACACAGTCAAGTACTTTTGACATTTTTTATTATACATAGTGTATTATGCCAACAATACAGTGCTTCAACTTGTACATGTCAAGCATACCAAAAACTGACCATCGCAATGGAGTAGCAGCCTCTATCTTACACCTTACAATAATCAAGAATTAAATGCAATGGAAGCAGATCCAAAGTATGGGAGGGTAATATATCGGGAAAAAATCTTGAATGGCAGTTTAAGGCTGTAATGTACGCTCGACCAGAAAAGTTCAGAAACATGAACTTGTTTTTTCAATAATTTAAAGACTACGCAATGTAGTGGGAAAATCTTCACTGTATATAAAAAGTAACAAATGATGGGCACATTACATCAATAATTGGTTGAAATGTTTACCTAAGCTCATATGATTATTTTATTATAATTCAAAATGTTTAAAAACTTTTTTGGTTGAGTGTATATCATATATTAAAGTTAGTACCTCAGATGAATTAATACCCCCCCCCCAAAAAAAAAAAAAAATAATAATAATAAAATAATAAACAGGATTAAAGGTCATAATAACTGGTGAATAACTAAATTTCCATCAGTCCAAGCTGTTACTGTTAGTAAGATATAATGCGATAAATATTCATATGAAAATTTAGTTCTGCATTACCTTAATATTAGCACCCTTCACACTGAGATGCCTCCCTATTCTTTTGTCTTCAACTTATAACAGACAGAGATTTCTTCCTGTGAGCAACATGTACTTCATTATGATTGTACTGGCATTTTAGGCTATGTCAATACCAATCTTTACTCTTGGATTACACTGTATACTCTGACCAATTCATAAAAAAAGTTCATAATAATAATAAATAAATAAATAAAAACATCAGCAAACTACCCTGGATTTGTGAGTATCAGAGCCTGTCCTCAATACGCCAATGCATGTATGTGATAGTCACAGATCTGATACTCAAACTCGGGGTGTACAACATAATCTACACCATTCAAAATAAAAGCAGCTCACAGAAAGTATGTTATTATAACAACATAATGCTGTCTATATACATGCTACCCTTATGTCTATGGTATATCTGTAACTTTTATTCCATGTGATAGCAGTATCCTAGAATCTGAGAATGAATTGCTTCCTCCATCTATTCTTCCCAAAACTCCACAGAAAATATCATAGGGTTGTCATTTTAACAGTAATAATTATGATAATATTAATAATAATAAAAAATAAAATAATAGATCTACTGCACATTCATCACTTTTTTGACAGAGTTCACAATGTTAAAAACTTGTGGTAGAGCATATTGTTCCATAGTTTTGGCATACGGCATGGGAATATCAGCACCCGTCACTCGGGCCACTGGAGCGTCTAAGTAATTGAAGGCAGGACCTGAGAAAGAGAAACATATTGTAAACTTCACTGAACTGAAGTTGCATGCGCATGCCAATACATAGATTGGTGCTGCTTAAATTTCTGTTATTGGTATACTTTTAAACATTTGGCTCATTTCCAGTCCAAGTTGGTCCAGTTGTGTGTTTAAAATCTTAGTCCAAATATAACAGAGCCAAGTTAGTTTCAAAATGCTGACATGTATGTTGTTAAGTAAAAATAATGTGAAAGAGGAAAAAACTGAAGTTTTATATCTAAAACAAGGAAAAATCATTTGCCAACATGAATTTTCATCTATTAAATGTGTTCCCATTCAATAGTTGAGCTGAGACACAAGACAGGTTGTGAAACTGAAGTCTATAAAATAAAATTGGATGCTTTCCTGGGTTCAGTTACCAATAAACAGTTAGTATTACAGGATACACTAAATTCAGACACTCAAAAGACCAACAACTGAATCTGCTGGACTGAATGTCCATGCCAGTACATTTCTCTTACCAATACCCTCACTGACACCCAACATTAGGCTGAAGAACCCCCCCCCCCAAAAAAAAAAAAATAATAAATAAATAAATAAAATAATAATTATAATAATAATTGTTTTTAAGTAAAAGCATACTCACTTTCAAATATTCTTGCACAAATTTCAGCCCCTATCCCACACTGTGGCCATCCTCCCTCCACTGTGACCAGATGGTTTGTCTTCATCACTGACTTGATGATACTCTCCTCGTCCATGGGACGCAGGGTGCGCAGGTTGATGACCTGTCGTACAGCAGAACACCAGTCAAATACTCTAACTGAGATCACAGTAGTGTATAATTATGTGTTTGAGAATTAATTAATTGGTTAATAAATAACTAAATAATCACAATGACAATTATTCATTTCCCTCAAAAAAAGGTTAATGTTTTCAGGAAAATTTTTAAGTATTTTTCCTAATTTTCTGTGTGATAAACATCATTATCAAGAAATCATTCAAGGCAAATATTTGGTCTGTCTCTCATCGCTTGAAATCCAATTCCACTGCTTTGAATAAGTTAAAAACTGTCTGGAATATTTGTTTGAATTGAAAATGTGTAATGAAAACTGGTGCAAGCAAAACAGCTGAAGGAATTTGCCAAGTTCACACTGCTGTATACACAGACTTGACCATGGCCTTACCTCTGCCGATATTCCCAGCTGTTCCAATTCCTTAGCTGCATCCAGGCAGTGACCCACAAACCTAGAGTGACTTACTAGAGTAACATTAGTACCTGTAGGAAATAAAGGAATCCAAGTTAACTGTGAACTTGTCTTTTAAAGACAGTGTGAATACACCGCTTTGAGCTGACATCCCTTGCATTTACAGAAATATCCTACTAGACCTGCAAAGAACTATTTTTCAGTTACACTTAACTTTCATCTAGTACTTATTTTCCAATGCTCTTCAAATTCAGTTATGTCATCAGACAAATATAAAAAAGTGTATTCGAGAGTTTGCACATTCTTTAATTCACGTTACATTGTATTAATATAAAAACTGAAACTTGGTGGGGATCATGAAAAATAGATGATGCCTACAAAGTTACACTGATTGTTTCTTTTTAAACAGCCAATTTTTTTTAAAAATTACTACGCAAATAATCCATTATCTACCAAATGCTCTTCTTCAGAGGATGAGGTATAGGGAACTTATTATCAAGAATGATTCAAAGTAATAAATCAGATGGTGTAAAACAACCCTCACAACTGACCTTCTCTTTCAATTTTTGCCTTTCCTAGTGGGATGAGGAAATCTTTGGACATGATTTCATCTGTTACCTCAAAACCTACGCCATACATAATCTCATTTTCTAGGAAAACCACTGCAAATAAAATCCATAATATACATTCTTAAATGCAATATCATTTTTGTCTTAAAATTAAAAATGCAAGCTAAGTTTCACAACTTGAACTTGAGTGCATCAGCTATGTCATGCTCTTAAGAAGAAAAGATTCATTTTAGACATTAAAATTCTTTTCAAGTTATCACTAGACATCTTTTCGAATGCTCAATTTAGTGTAAGTCTAGCTCAATGATTTAAAATCTGCTATTCATTTGCCAATGCTCTTTCACTTAGTTACACCAAGAAACAAAAGACAGAAATTACAAGCCATTTCCAATCCTTCTCACCTGGATCGTCATCCCTGATGGCAGTTTTTAACAAACCCTTGCAGTCTTCTGCACTGTAGGGGGAGACAACTTTCAAGCCAGGACAGTGACTATACCAGGCAGCAAAACATTGTGAATGCTGTGCAGCCACTCCAGCTGCAGCCCCATTAGGTCCACGGAACACAACAGGAACATTTACCTGAACAGAGACAGTATATATAAGAAATCAGATTATGCAAATATTTAGTGTATTGTAAATATACCAAACTAATAGAAGTTTTTTTTTTTTAATTAATGTGCATTTCCCTGGGTATACTGTATATTTTCTAGCAGAATACTGGTAGAAAATCGCCTGAAATTTCAAATGAACACTGGAAGTATTGCAAGCATTATTTTTTAAATGTTCATCATGAGTTGAACTATGCAAAAAATAGTAATAACTACAACCACCTGTACTCTAGAAGCAATTTAGTAAACCATGTGATTTCAGAACTGCAATAATAATGTTGAAAGGGATCAAATTACTGCTACGCAATTCCAATAGAATCATAAATGCATTGTGACAATAGTTTGGGAAATAAACTAAATAAATCCTTTTACAGTCAATGTTCCTAAGCTGACATAAGTACTAACTTCTTCATTTCTATTATCAAGTATAATGATTTTCAACGGAATAGAAAGTCATACCTCTCCTGCAGACATGTAGTATGTTTTTGCTGCTGAATTAATAACCTAAAAGGAAATAAAGCAAAAAGTTTAGTGAGAACTTCTACATAAAAAAATTTCCTCTTTAAAAAATATCTACCTGAAGAAATAATGAAAGAAGCTTCTACATGATTTCTTTCAATTTTTAAAAAAAGAATCAATGAGTATATTGCACCATCTCTTAAATTATCATTATACATAAGAAAAATCTTAAAGATATTTTTTTCATTTTTTTAAATTTAATTTCAGCTTATCTAGCCGCCAAGACTGCCATCTTCTTACAATAATTCAAGAGAACAGCTCTCTTCCAAAAAACACCAACATGTTATTGTATGATGATGAGAGATGGCATAGATGGTTAAACCTTGGTGGGAACAGCTTGGATAAAGACCACAATATGTGCTCTCACCTGGTCTATTGCTTGCATGGAGAAGTTGAAAGTCATGAACTCACAGATTGGGCGTAGTCCAGCCTGGAAATAACATCAGATCATATCATCTATTAACTCTTATACTGAACCAGATGTGCATATAAAATTATGAAACTTTTGCACCATGGTTAAAAAACTTTTTATAGTTAAAATCCTTTGATTTTAAAAAAATAAATGAATAAGAAATAGGACATATACTGTTACTTATCATTTTTTCTTAATAGTTAGTAATTAAGATAATTATAGAAAAATTATGTCTACTAACCATGGCAGCTCCAACAGCTATTCCAGCAAAGCCCATCTGAAATAAATAAAACAGTACATCATCAGTGAGCCATTAAAAACCAAACATTTAATGTCAACATCTTTAAATGGTCATCCCCCAAATAAACTTTCATAAAATTTCAATTTATTTTCTTATGAATTTTTAAAGAAAAAAAATGTCTTATTGTTCATCTATTCAATTTTTAAAGGCTAAGATGAAGCAATTGTATGTGCTCATCATTTAAACACATCAGAGAAAGGGCATAAAATGCCCCGTGTATGATTAGTTTACCAGAATAGGGAAGCTAAAAATTGTAACTCACATACAACTTTTATTATTTAAAAAACCTCTTTGATTAGCAGTATTTACCTCTGTGATGGGTGTGTCTATGATTCTCTTATCTCCAAACTCCTTCCAGAGATTTTTACTGATCTGCAGAACAAAAGGTGAACACAAGTTAGGGTAACAGATCATTAAACAATTTCCTATAAGAGCCCTGTGATGTAACGATACCATAAGCCCAAACTGTATAATTATATTTAAACATTTGTCTATGTCAGCATTTAATAAATAGCATTTTTTTCTCTCTTTTTTATCATATAATAGACCAAAACAAATGTTTATACTCATGGGATAGTTTTTTATCATGTTTTTAAACAGTAACAATAAAAGTAAGTTATTAAAATATAACTTTCTCACCTTATATGCACCATCATACATCGCCACCTCTTCCCCCATCAAGAAGACACGTTCATCTCTTTCTACTTCTTCTTTAATGGCAGCATTTAAAGCCTCTCTAACTGTCAGCTAAATTATAAAATTGAAATAAAACTTTTTTTTGCTCATAGATTCTCAAGTTTTTGAGCCTGGAATGCTTAAATATGTGACTGAGTTATATATCAACATTATATGTTATCAGAGCTAATGTAATTCTTATTGTTGTTATTTCTATATTTATAATTATGTTTGAGTTAAAAAATTTTATAGGATTAGTAATGAACACCAAATAATTCATTAAAAGGAAATAAAAAGCAAATTAATGTTACAAATAACTGTTGGACATCACTTGCAATGAATGTCCCTTACAATAAAAAAGGAGGTGAAATGCTCAAAATAAAGCTGATAAAATAAAGATTTATCTTCAATGATCTCATCACCAATTATTAAACTGCTCTTTTATTTTATTTATCTTTTTATTATTTGTTAAGTTGTAGCTGAAATGCTTACTAATCTTCACGATAAAGAATAGCAATAACCATGCACTCTTATTGTTTCAAAGCAGCTTTTCTTTCACATATCTGTAACAACTTACTCATCCACAGAACACTATTTTGGTCAGACTACCAAACAAAACCATGTTTGTGCATTGTCACTCTTTAAACTTTTCAATCTTTCCAATCAAAACCATGACAGTTTATTGCATCATCTTCAAACTAAAACTTTATATATACTTTGATATGCCCACCTATTTGAAACATTGCTATCCAAATGAAAAAAAAAGTTATAAAAAATAATTTATACATGTCTTTGCATTTATTGAACTACCCTTGGTGCTGGAAGTTCCAAACTGGCATTCATTATAAATGCAATTCTGCAAACATTTGTTAGTACTTAGTAAACACAAAATATGATAAATAACATTTCAATAAACATTCAAAATAAATAATATATGCCAAAACATTTGATATCCTCACTTTCTTTGGTTTTGTTGCCTCCTGAAATATGGCAAATGTATATAAATGAATTTTAAACCCTACACGCAAGCATCCTTACATGCATTCAGTAAAATAGAAATAAGAACATTTCCTTGAAATTAAATATGAAATTCTTAATTTGTGGACAAGTATCACTAATTAATTGGAAATAAAAATAATCTCAGTATTGTATAATTTATAAAAAATTAATGTGCCAAGTTAATTAAAATACTAAAGCACTCCATCCTAATTCTATAATCAAAATGCTTGTTAAAATTGCATGTCTTTCTTTAGCTCCAACATAGAAATATACAATATAAGTACTACGATCTCTATCAACACATATCATAATTGTATACATTGTATGTTCTTCTTAAGGACCATTTTGAATATGAATTGAACAAATATTAAGTACCCCTTGTTAGCAACAGCCTGACTTAACTGCATGATCAACTTTCCCGAATCAAACAAACAGCATAGAAATAAAACAGGATAAAGAATAATCCTATACTGGGATACATTATTAAGAATATTTTCTTGTCCTAAATTGTAATGTACTGTCAACATTTCAAATGCCCCAGATTATTCGACAATTGTTTGATAATTATCTTAAAGATCACACTGCTAGGTTGGGAAAAACTTTATGCTTTATGTATTAGATGTTCAAAGGAAAATGATGACGAAAAAAATATAATATAAGTTCTTCAATCAAACGTAAATGACAAGCTTGGCAGCCAAAACTTGACTTCGATCGTGATACAAATAACATCCAAAAAATTAAGTGGACATCCTACTTATTCATTTTTTGTAAAATGTTCCTAAACTAGCTAACTATAACTTATTTTCTGGTTCAAGTTCATGCGATCTTTCAAAGTCGACCAAGGACGCTCTACGCGACACTCACCTGTACAGAAGCAGGTTTTGATGTACTAAAACATCGCTGAATCTGTGTGGCAAACCCATCCTGCAAGAGAAAACATATACAATTAATGTATTTTGCCATTTTCATAATGATCTACAGTGAGAAAAACAACAAAACCAGTTACAAACCCTTGAGTGAAGCCGGCAGAGCCTTCGGATTGCTGCCATCTTGGATCGCGACACGGACTCTAAGTCGTATCATTATCTTTAATTCAAAATTACAAAACACATTTGTGAGTCAAAACAAAATATATTGCAATATTATGCATACTTATTTTCAAGTATAAAAACACCTGCAAAGCACAAAATTTCTCATTAAATCAGTACTTCTGGATATTGTTTTTGACAAATGAGACGTGTAAAGTTATTTACTTCTTTTATTCAGGTCGAACTGCGTCACAGCAACGTTTTAGCCAATCAAAAAGTAGGTGTCCACGTGACCCGATCCTTCGCCCGGCATCCACGCCATCTTTTCGTAAGTTGTCGAGAGGTTGTCATTAGTTTTTTACGATTTTATGTAAAACAGTTTGTAGTCATTATCTAGCAACATCTTGTTCTAAAAAAGAATTGAATGTAAGAATAACGTGTGCTTTTTTATTCAGAAAAAACATGTTCAAGGCACTAGCTGAGGCAGCGAAGAACAGCCCGTTCACCAGCCCTGTTCGGCATGCACAGTGCCAAGGAAGCGGTGGTGATGGTAATTAAAACATTTATTAAATTTAAACTCTTCATAACAGACAGTTTAAATAGTATTTCTCAAAAATCTCTGTTGATCACCTTTGTTTTCTACTGGCACGCGTGATATGACAGGAAACGGAAGTGATTCCCACGAGGATGTCGCAATGTATTTCTATTTATGGAAACTAGGTCGAACTCGGGGAGCGACTTGACGTCAAAAGTTGTTAAAAAATTTATATGAAAAATGGAATAATCTTTTTGTTTTGCAATCATGTTGAAAATCTCAATCTGGTGTTTAATTACACATCATACAGCTGTTGTTAATAGATATAATATATTGACATTAAATATTATGACAGTTATTGACAATGATTTTTTCTCTGAATTTCAGAGGAATACAGCTGCGAGTTTGGCTCTTCCAAATACTACGCCCTTTGTGGTTTGGGTGGCATTCTCAGTTGTGGAATCACACATACAGCAGTAGTACCACTTGACTTGGTCAAGTGCCGTATTCAGACCAACCCAGAAAAATATGGTGGCATTGTCAAGGGTTTCAAAGTGACCATAGCTGAAGATGGGGCAGTTTCACTTGCCAGAGGTTGGGCTCCAACAGCAATTGGTTATTCCATGCAAGGACTTTGCAAGTTTGGTTTCTATGAAGTCTTTAAAGTTATTTACGGAAACCTTTTGGGAGAGGTAAGTTGGGGACACTGAAATTGTTGAAACTGCACCACTGAGACTGTAAAAACACCAGAATATATGTAGTGGTTTTTGCTCATCAAGTTAAGTTTAATTTTAACCTTATTCCTTAAATAAGTTGAAAACGATGAAAAAATATTATTCTGAAAATCTTTAAATGTCATTTCAATAAGTAAAGTGAAAGAAAATTTGGGTCTGACTCTAGAACAAATTGAGGATGCTTAGTTGTTTGTAGACCTTGGTATTTGTGAAGTTTTGATTAACAAAAATGACTCAAACAAAGCTGAAGTCCATTAGAGTGTTTTAAATTATTTTATTTATCCTTTTTTGAATAATCACTGAAATAAATATCTGTAGGAAAATTCTTACTTGTGGAGGACATCCCTATACTTAGCTGCCAGCGCCTCTGCCGAGTTCTTTGCCGACATAGCTCTCTGCCCCATGGAATCCGTGAAGGTCAGAATTCAAACACAGCCTGGCTGGTCTACAACACTGAGAGAGGGATTCCCAAGGATTATGAAGGAGGAGGGGTTGAATGGGTAGGTATTGTTGTTCAAGCACATGCATGCATGCACGCACTCTCTCTGACATGCAAATTCTCTCTCTCTCTCCC
>NW_019773759.1:49015-112159 GCF_001039355.2 Lingula anatina
TTTTACAAAGGATTAGTACCACTGTGGGCCCGTCAGATTCCCTACACCATGATGAAATTTGCCTGCTTTGAGAGGACGGTGGAAGCTCTGTATAAATATGTCGTGCCCAAACCTCGTTCTGAGTGCACTAAACCAGAGCAGTTGGTGGTCACATTTGCTGCTGGATACATAGGTCAGTTGATATTATTCATTCTTAGTAATGTCAACTTCAAAACAGATTGTGAATACAAACTCCTGTTTTTTTTTCTGCTCCTTGAAATTATCTGAAAAAAAAATTCAAAACTTGTAACAGGTGAAACTTGGTGTGTGGTGGTCAAGTATCACAAACTGTGACAGTAAAATTATTTACTTGTGTTTTACTTCAGCATTTGTACTAGAATGTAATATGTTGCCATCAAAAATTTGAAATCTGGGTTACTTTTGTAGATTGTTATTTACTGACTTTTAATTGACTGTCTGGGCCATTCAAGATATTTAGAATACTGAATTTGGTTGTTTTCTATTCCAGCTGGTGTATTCTGTGCCATTGTGAGTCATCCTGCAGACACCATTGTATCAAAACTTAACCAAGCTAAAGGAAGCAACTTTGTGGATGTAGCCAAGAGCCTTGGGCTGTTAGGTAAGTTTTGTGAAACATTGATTTTGAAACAACTATTTTTATACAAGTGCGTCATTAAATTTACATGTCTGCATCCAAGGGCCAAAACTTCTTTTCTGATGTCAAAATTTTCGTTTCCTATAGACTGCCTAGATCACATTGAAAAATGATTAACATCACTGTAAACACATTCCTTAGATCCACTCTGGGGGCGAGTTCTCTGCCAGGGCTTGCAGAGACGTGCCCAGCAACTTTCTAGGTTGTACTGTCTGGAGTGCTTGAGTCATTAGTGTGTGAGAGCAGTATACCTCCACTGGTGGTAAGTCGCGCTCTTGTCTGCCTGTGTGGTGTGCTGGACGTATGGCGCACACTCTTAAGGCATTACGTGGCAAGAGTTGACTGCCAGTTGGGACATGCATTCTTTGTGAGAGTTTTTAGTGACTAAATTGATTTTTTTTCTTTGTAAAGGATTAGATATTAGAATCGAATAATGTGATGTTTTTCACTGTAAAAGGTATATGCTGTCAACAGGATTCCATAAGAAGGCCTTTTTATCTTTTTTTACACAGTTGCCACAATTTGTTTATTTGTTCTTTCTCTTTGCTCCTTCAGATATTTTCTGCCATCATTCCTACCCCCCCCCCCCCAGTCAGTCTCATTCAATTTAAATTAATTTGTTCATATTTACATTATCTTTTTCACCAGGCATGTGGAAGGGACTCTTCCCAAGGATCATCATGATTGGTACTCTCACTGCCCTGCAGTGGTTCATCTACGACTCCGTGAAAGTCTACTTCAAGCTGCCACGCCCACCTCCTCCAGAGATGCCAGAAAGCCTCAAAGCCAAACTTGCTGCGCAGGGGAAGCTGTGATGATCCAGAACTTTAGGACATTAATATATTGGGGAAGATTAGTAAAATGACATTACTTGATGGGAAGGGATGCCGACTACTGTACACACTTCATGGAAATCTATTTATCTATTAACTTAATTCATTCTTTCATTCTTCCCTCATTCTTCAATCCCGTTTGTTTACCTGGGGACCACCCTTTAAGTATGACTCTGCTTGTTCCTAGTGATAGTTACCCGTGGACCATGTTTACCCGATTCTCATTTCTCAATTCCAAACAGAGGACCAGACCATACCATATAGTACCATAATGCAATTCACATCGACCATGAGCCAGTGTTTTCTGTTGTTTGGTGTCTGAAACTGAAAACAAAAGAAGAAAATCTTCCGGACCGTGTAAAGTGTACATTAAGCCTAGCACCATGACAGCATTTTGCGGCTGTTTGTAATGTTCCATACTGCGTTTCTTGATAGACTAGCAATAGCATTTAATCTGCGTTTTGACTTCCTATGTGTCATGGTTTAGACTTTTTTTTTTTTTTTTTTTGCACCTGGATTTTGTTATTGTTTCATTCTGTAATCTCACATAGAACCAGTTCGATGGTAGTTTCTAATTCGCAAAAGGCTCATGTTGTTTTTTCATAAAGTCATGAAAACGAAGAACATGGATGCAAGAAACCGTTTTGTTTGTGTAGAAATGTTCATAATGTGTGATGGTTTGCAAACAATTCGATGAAATATTAACTTATGGTATTGACCACTGATGTAATAAATCATATCCTTGACCGTTTCAAACTCCTTGTTTGTAATTTTTGAAAAAAGTATAAAGGTTTTTTACTACGGTATAATTATTTTGAAAAATCGGATTTATTTTGTTATAATCGGTTGTTGCTAAAATGTGGAACTACGTTATATGACTAAAGCAGTACAGCAAAATTTGCTTACAAATTAAAACGTAGTGGCTTACAGCAATAAAAAAGGTGGGTGGTAGGTACAAAGAGACCCAACATTGCTCCTCAGAAAAAGATTGTCGTTGCAACAATTTGAAAGTATTGAACCCCGAGGCTCCTGGTGGAAAGTCCGCCGCGAACGCATACTTCATGATATTTGTAAATGCTGCCACTCAATAATAATAAGAAAAAAATAGACAGATGTGCATCATTTATTGTTGACCATTGGGGGCCGATAGTCCACATTACAATTGGAGCCGCTCTCAACGACGTTATGTCAGGTTCGTCATTAGAAAACGTTTGGTTAGGCAAACGTACAGAACTTTGCGTTTTGTATTTTAAGAGATGACCTTCTCCGATCATGAAGCTGGCGCGTCTTGGAATATTCACAGGAAACAGGAATATATACAGCGTGCTTATACAAAGTGTGTCTCATAACTTGGAACTTACCTCAAAACATAGGCTGTGTCGGCATGTTGGTTACTATCTAAACAGTAAGGGATTTTCGGCAACGGTTGTGAACTTGTGATTATGATTTTCCAATTGGAGTAATGAAATCATCTGGTTCCCTGTGACGTCAGACCATCTCATGATCATGTGGAAACATAGTCAAGGATAAAGAAGTTAAATGTAGTTTTATTACAAAATATCATCTTAAGGACCATTACTTTGTAGTAATATAAAAAAAGCAAGCGCGGGTGAATTACTGGATTAAAAAATAACGTTGTTATAAAAACGTTTACCGAGGACACAGAACAGTGACTTAGTAAGATGCTGTAAAGTACATGTCTGGCAACTGGAAAACAAGGCTCATTCACACGTACATTTCACTAGACGTCTTCAGCCTATCCAAAAGAAGGTAGACGATACAGGCCGACTCCAGTGCCATCAGCACCACGCAATTCAACTGGGGATTTCATTACCGTAAATCAGGAACTACATATACTACTCGTTTCAGTTCATAATGATAAAGTCCTTCGTTGAGACGGATAGGAGCAGTCCCTTTGCCAGTCCGATAAGACACGCACAATGTGAGGTCCCGGAGACCACAGAGAGCGTAGAAAACACTACGAGCTCTCCACCGGTTACGGTTAAACAACAAGTCTCGGGTAAGGAATCCACTTATTAATATTCTATCCTTTTTGGAGTCAATTTATCTCATGGTGATTTATTTACCTCATGGAAAAAAGTGTATGTCAACATGATACGGTTACGTGTAAGGTGAGGCTGGTGGTAGATACCGATTAGGTAATTAATCCGTTTTATCTATTTTAGCAACAGAACAGCGTTTTTAATAGAATAACGGTATTAAGGAATTCCCGTCGCGTTGTCAAGGTCGGAAGAGTCAGCGGCAAGGTTATAGACGGGGAGATTTCTCAGTGAAATAGAGATCCTGAATACTATCGAGAAAGGCACAATATCGAAATCGTTACAGCATACAGTTTGATATTAACCCGACGTAGACGAAGTTTTTTCCTTACAATTAAGGGGCTTACATGTGGGGTAATGTCAAATTGTACTTTCGTGCGTATATTGGGAAAACTATGCCGCTTGTAAGGTCTGTAGCACTTGCCTGGGCATACGTTCAACACTGCCTGTGCGATTTAAGTATATATCCCTACTAGTATTCATTTACCTTTGCCATTTCAACGAGAACATGATAGATGTAGGTGTACGCACTGTCTGTTCCATGTCTGTATTTTAAGAACTGGGGTGAGTTGTGGACGGAATTTTGATCGCGTTTTAACGTTTTTTGATAGCGGGTCCTGGGGGAGTGCTGAGCCCTTATTTTGGCCTCGTACCCCCTCTCAACTTCGGGGCGCCTAGTTTCCCTTCCACCCCACCCCTAAAAAAGGGAGAAAAACAAGCAAGCGAAATTATTGACGAAACCGAGCGCTTTCAATCCATGTACCCTTATATTATAATACGTGTACAATGAACTCAGTAAGCTTTCCTATATTTGCCTTGGGCGAAATAAGCCGACATTTTTTGTTTTCCTACCCAAATCTTAAGGGAGAAAAACTGACAAGAACTTGAATAAGAAAATGCATGCAAAAGGTTAACTCCGTTTGACCGATGCTCACTTTGTCACCTCTCAGCAAAATTGTCAAATATACAATTTTTAAAGACATATTTTAATTTATTTTGTTATTTTTACTTTATTCTAATTCTATTCTATTCTGTTCTATTCTTTTCTGATTTTTTTCGGTTTTATTTTCTTTTATTTGATTACTAATCCATTGTCCATTCGTTTTTCAGCCGAGCCTGTAGAGACATACAGTTGTGAGTATGGATCGCTGAAGTTCTTCGCCCTGTGTGGCTGGGGTGGCATCCTCAGCTGCGGGACAACCCATACAGCCCTGGTCCCCCTGGACATGGTCAAGTGCCGGATTCAGACAGATCCGGCTAAATATGGCGGCATCATCAACGGATTCAGGGTGTCCCTGAAGGAGGACGGGATGAGAGGCTTAGCGCGTGGGTGGGCACCCACGTTTTTCGGGTATTCAGCTCAAGGTCTTGGGAAATTTGGGCTCTATGAAGTGTTTAAGTCTCTGTACTCTGGTGTGCTTGGGGAGGTGGGTATTTCAGTGCATTACAACATTATCTATGAATAGTTATCTCGTAAATAAGTTATCATTATGGAGTTTTAAATTACGATTAATCTTTTGATTACATAATTTCTCATATTTTTAGAAGCGACAGTTTCCAGGTACTCAAAAAAGAAAAGAATATAGTGATTTAAATAAAACGTCCCGTTGACACCTACTTCATATGTTCAAAACGTTTATATTGGACTTTATTATATTTTTAAAATAATGTCAAACTTTAAAGAGTGTTGAAATATTCTTTTTTTATAAAATCTTTTTCCATACTATCATAACGAAGATGTCAAAGCTAAGTAAGTTCAGAAGAGTGTCTAAACCCACTGTATAATCATCTTTTCACTTTGATGAATCATAACTTTAAAAATAATGACCCAGGAAAAGTTGTTTTAACCGCATGATTATCAGTTTCGGAATAATCAAAACACGTGAAGTATTTTAAAGCATCATTGTGCAGTTTTGTAGAATTTTAATCCTTAAAAAAAAGCTAACTTACTCAGCCAACTGGACTTTTGCAGAACAATGCTATACGTATACGCCAAATCTCCACACCCCACCCGATCTACCCCCCCCCCCCCATCTAATCTTACCCTTTACCATCCTTATCCGGATCACCAACATCACATTTAAAACTTATTTTATTGTATTGATTATGCCAGAAATATTTGAATATTTTCTAAATTATCCTTTTGATTCTGTTCTTCTTACCCCGAGCACCAAAGTATCTTGAGGGTTAATATCAGTTAACGCTACAGAAAAGTTTATCACACGACGCCAAAGGCCTTTGATTCTTAGGCTAATATTGGAACTTCTCTTCATTTTAACAAAATCTAAAGGAAAGATCATACGTATGGAGGACATCTCTCTACCTGGCTGCCAGCGCCTCTGCCGAGTTCTTCGCCGACATCGCTCTCTGCCCCATGGAATCTGTGAAGGTCAGAATTCAAACACAACCTGGCTGGTCAACCACACTGAGAGAGGGATTCCCAAGGATTATGAAGGAGGAGGGGTTGAATGGGTAGGTTTGTTTTTGATTTTCTTCCCCCTCCCCCAAAAACACACTTCTTCCATTACACGATTGACATGCTATAACGCGTGCGGTATCTTCTATCAACAACTTTCTTCAACCAATAATGTTATGTCAAATAGATAAAGTTTGCCTGTATTAGGGAGGCTACAAGTTGATTCTTCAAAATGGAAGATCGTTTGTCATGTTACAGGTTAGAGTAACCCACACCATGTACGTTTGTCATCCTCTTGTATAAAAGAACTGCAAGTTTAAAATTTATTTGGAACGTAAATAAATTCTAGTTTCCTCACACAGGCTAAATCATTAGATTTAAACATATCATTCATAGCTTTATTGGAAATCATTACTCGTTACCGAAACCATACAAAATTGGCTTACCAAAACTCGATAGTTGCATTTAAAGAAAGAACTGATTTCATATTTACAGATTTTATAAAGGCTTAGTACCACTGTGGGCTCGTCAGATTCCCTACACCATGATGAAATTTGCCTGCTTTGAGAGGACGGTGGAAGCTCTGTATAAATATGTCGTGCCCAAACCTCGTTCTGAATGCACTAAACCAGAGCAGTTGGTGGTCACATTCATTGCCGGCTATATTGGTATGGTGACGTATTCCTCATTGTTCAATAATAAAAAAAAACAGTCCTACAATGTATGTGTGTGTGTGTGAAAGAGAGAGTATTAAACTTCTGTTATTCCTTAATAATGCTTGTTTGATGAAAATTACGATATGATATGAAAACATATATAAGTATAATGCTTTAATCTGTTTTTCTATTCCAGCTGGTGTATTCTGTGCCATTGTTAGTCACCCAGCCGACACCATCGTATCAAAACTTAACCAAGCAAAGGGAAGCAACTTTGTGGAGGTGGCCAAGAGCCTTGGGCTGCTAGGTAATACAGAGATTTATAACCAAGTTCTCTCAGTACAAATTTAAAAGTTGGGATGCTTGGGAACATTATGTGACAGAGGTTTTGTCCGCATTCTTTCTGGTGTGGGGGGGTATGGGGTTATAAGATGTGAAGCAGTCATTCCGCTTATATACTAATATATAATATTTGAAGCAATATCAACGTGGTTAGTTTGTACGGACTTCAACTGTGTGAAAGTGGGTTAACTGAAGCGCATTGCAGGGCATCACGTCATATATTCGATTAATGATGTCATCTTGTGCGCTTAACAGAGATTTCAGTTTATAATCGCCGAACGACAGGGGGTTGTTCAACATATCTCTTTTTTTTTTACTCCAGGCATGTGGAAAGGACTTTTCCCGAGGATTATAATGATTGGTACACTAACTGCGTTGCAGTGGTTCATCTACGATTCGGTCAAAGTCTATTACAGGCTGCCACGCCCACCTCCACCAGAGATGCCGGAGAGCCTCAAAGCCAAACTTGCTGCACAAGGGAAGCTTTGATGATTTAGGACTTAATTTAGAAAGTTGTTTAATGAACGAAGTTTTTTTAATAAATGTTTTACAGAAGTCAATTTGGACTGTAGGGTGAGACTAATAAGCAGCGGAGTATGTGGAAAAATTTGTAGTAACAGCTTTATTTGAGTTTCAGGCAGAAAACACGTGTTTTGACATTGGTTTTGTTCCATAAGTCGGGTATAATGTCCAAAAGGCAAACTTGGAGCTTGTATTTTTCAATTGTCAATTCATCACTGTATTGTGAACTTTGAAAACAGCTGCACGTTAAAAGGTTAAGTCACCAGCAAGCGTTGCAATAACACTGGGTAGTGCACATAATTGAACTGCTCTAACTAATACTCTTTTTAACATGTTTTGAAGGAAGTATGACGACACAGATTTCTGAGTGTCATCTACAGTCCTTGTTTTTGGCTTGATTACTGCCCTACTTATTTATTATTATTATTATTATTATTATTAAATTCTTTTTCTTTTTGATTTAAAAAGTTTTTCAACATGCGTGTAGAAAACTTCAGGCAGGCGGAACGTAACTTGTAAATCACGCAGGCGCGTTTAGACCGGGTCAGCCCTCTACCGGAGTAACTTCATTCCTAAACGTTAGTCGGCCTGACCTCGATTTGAGTCTGACTTGCTCTGAACACCTTGGAAATCGTGACATTCCCCCGAGTCCTCAGTGGTCCATTTTGAGAAGTGCTCTGCCATTAATCTTGCCTTCCTTGAGCATCATCAGAGCCTTGTTAGCTTGGTCCAGGCTGAAGTATGACATTGGAGGTGGTTTGAGCTGGAAACAATATTTCAAAAAAGATTCATGTAGTTATGATCTGGAAAATGCAACAGTTATAATTTATCTGCCCATACGTCCCTATTTGTTTGATAAGTACAATGTATTCCCGGTTTTCCGGAATATACAGCTTTCTTCACTGTGCTTCTACATCAGCCTTTACTTGAGACGTTTGGTGAATTTATTTTGATAAAAATATAAAAACCCTCTCTCCCATTTTAACGCACTATAAGTAACAAATAACACGGTCTACCTGTTTCTCGGCCACCAGTTTCACGAGTTCTCTGAGGTGTTGTGGACTGGCAACGTAAATTCCTCGCAAACAGTGACTCATGCAAGCAAATATTGGAAGCTGTATATTAATACTGCCACCAAATAGCCCGATGATGGCCAAAGTACCACCCTGCAGAAGGTGATGTTTGAAAATAATGTCATAAATAACAGAATGCAATATCTTACAAAACATTAAAGGTTGTAATTAACATATTTTGGTTCTTATGGCAGGAATAACAAAATGTCACTCTAAGAGTTATCGTAAGGAGGGTGGATATAATTACATACTGCGACTTGGTGATTGTTCTAATAAACGGTTGACGTTATACGCTTATATCTCAACTGTAACTAGAGACGCAAATGACTTCACTGGTTCATTTTGAATTAATCTGCTGAAAGCCGTCCATCACAAAGCGAAATTTGTTATAAAAAGACAAAAAGAATGAACGCCAAATGTGAAGCAACCCTGATGAATGCCAAATTGGTGTAAGCCTCACGAATATCGAGGTGTAACAATTAAGGCACCACTGAATTGACATGAGTAGTTTATTAAAATTTTATTATTGAATTAATCATGACATACATACATACATAGTTCAAGCAACTGAGAGCTCTGCTGGTTGTGACCCCATTGTTCACAAGGTCAATTACGGCATCCACTCCTCCCCCAGACACCTCCTTCGTACGCTCCACAAGCGTTGCTTCATCCACTGAAAAGGAATATTAAACACAACGGATTATGTCGAAATAACTTGAAATATTCAATATATTTTCATACTGACATGGTGGATTTGTCGGCCATTTTTGGAATATTTCGCACATCTCAGTGCCAGGAATTCACTAAGATAAAACCCATTTTACTTCATTTCATTCCCATGTGTTTTTTATATGTTTCATTGTTAGTAACACAAAATTCAACAAAACTCGTACTGCTGTTGACTTACAAAACAGTCGTTCTAGGGTGCTGACCTTAACTACTGGGTACCACATACTGAGAAGAACACTGTGTACTGTTGGATTACCTTGAACATGTTTATTTTCATACTCTCTGTCAATTCTAAAACTTGTTTTAATTAAACAGAAAATCACCTGCGGGATCCCACAAAACGACATCATCAGCACCAGCGGCTTTGGCCATTTTCAATTTAGAAGTCTAAAAGAGAGGGAGATTTAAAATAATTATATCTGTAAATGGTGATTGCAATAAAAGCAGTTTTACACCAGTATAAAGCTTAATTTCTACATCATGCTTGGTCAGAATCATTTTTTTTTTTTTTTTTTTGAAAAAATATGGATATTGGCCTACATACTTGTATATGTAAATAATACATGTATAACAATGACAACATTCACCACTTGACGTTATATTTGAACCAAGTACCTAACTGAATTATAGAAAGTAAATTATATAGACTGAGATTTTACCCTCCTATCGGCGATGATCACTCTGACATCTGGCGGCAGAATGGCCTTGGCTATTTGTACACACCACAGCCCAAGCCCACCTGCGCCGATAACCAGCAGCCTCGCTTTGCCTGTAAGGGGGAATTATTAATCACCACTGCAAATATATTTTCATTTTTCAAAACATCTTTTTTTCTATTTTGATTCGAAACTTAGGGGTCTCGCTAGATTTGAAACAGTTTTATTTCAATCGGAGCTCGGTTGTAGCTTATCCATGCAGATAAACATATTCATTTGTGAAGTAGGCAAAAATAAATATATTAATTCAAAAAGGAATAAAATCCTGTTGGATTCAATAAACTTATACGAGTAATGGGTATTTCGTTAAGTAAAAATAACGGGAAAAGTGCGACAGCTTTTACATCTACTAAAATGGTGAGCACAACTACCGCGTTAGTATACAGCATTTTGGAAACAAAGTAATTAAGTGCTTGTCTTTGCGTGGGTGTTTGTGAGCATTTAAAAGAAACATCAAGAAACATCAAGAGAGATAAGTGACTTAAATTAGCTTACGTATACCTCTTAGTTTAAGCATCTCTTCCAACGTTGGTTTTACGACACTGACTCCGTGGTAAGTTGTAAGACCGCTGCATGCAAGTAAAGCCGCCGTATCCATGCCAACTGATTTGGGCACTTTGACGGCATACTTTTTCTCAGGGACACTGACGTAGGTTGCGTAGCTGTCGAAATAAAAGAGAATATAGGTGTGTTTAACCTTCACCAACGTGCTTATAGATACTTCACTTCAATATTTAATGTTATATGTTTTCAGTATCATTTTGATTGCTTCAGAAAAATTCATGAACCACATTTCAAGAGCACTTATGTTGGAGAGAATATACGTACAAGTAGACTATTCTAAAACAGTAGTCACTGAGTAGAGGCAATAGGCAAAGTAGTCACTACTTAAGAAAAGCCTTGCCACATGACATACCCCCCGGGTTGCCCCGCTCCTAGCGTTCCCTTGACGCTGTCTGGACAGAGTTGATTGGAACCGCCACTACATACGTCACACTTCCGGCAACCCATAAAAGAGTAGATCACAACTCTGTCACCCACTTTGATGTCAGGGTCATCTGATCAAAGATACAGGTTACAATTATCATTCAAATATGTATTTATAGCATGATAGGAATATAATCGCAATACTCGTGATGAATCGTATTTTCAAAAAACGTTTTTTTAAAATGAACATCAAATCCACAATTGAAATTTAACGCACGTTAAGTGAACTGAAAACAGTGACGACTTACCAGCACTCGATTTATCTCCCAGTGAGTGAACAATCCCAGATATTTCATGACCTGTTGAGAGAATTCGCAGTAATTAATACCCAGATATAGAAACTGCGCTATTGAAGTACGGTTTATGATTCGGATGCTTGCTTTTATTTGTGTTGTATCTTGGTATTTATGAAAACTTTATTTTGTCTATAAAACGCGCTACACGTTCTTAAGGAAAGAGCTAATGGTGGCATCACACCATGGAGCAGCACGGCTGGATTTGGGATTTGTGCTTAGAATGTTTACAGATAGTGCCACATGGTATAGCCAGCCCTGCATATTGGGAGAGTGTTCTGCTATCTGTAGGCCTACATACAGTATGGTAGTATCATTTACTGTTTTTAAACAGTAAATTAAAAAATACAATAAAATATGATAAACATAGTATAAGCATAATCTTTTTTACTTTTGTTACTATTTGTCAAAACACTGATTATAAGCTGAAGCATAAGAAGCAAAAACCCTCACCTAGTACAAAATTGTGGGGATCGCTGAGGAAGGCCATTTCTTTTCCATCTCCCAATTCTGTTTTGTTCTCCCAAAGGTGGACATCGGAATGACAAATACCAGCGAACCTGGTCTGGAATTCAACGATTTATTAAGTACTTACTAAGTTAACTGATTGAAAGGTTTAAGACTCGAAATTTACAGGTACAGTATGGGATACGCTGTCCTCAATATACAGCGTGTTTGGTGATTGATGTTTTGGATCAATCAATATTTCAGACTGCCGTGTTCGAGTTATGATGCCTATAGACTACTATGGCTGTAAGAAATGTTTTGCCATTTCTGTCCTTGAAGAAAGGACTATATCAGTTCATGTGGACTCATTACGGCTGCTTTCTTTAACCAATCAAAGTGTGGAAGTTGCTAGTGTCCTTCTCGTCTTTTTCCTACTGTGCGACCCTTTACATATTTTCTTTACCGAAACTAAACCCACAATACACGTTGGCCCACTCAGGATGTACCACATATTTGCATATAAGTTTACAAATAATACCCACAAGTTCAAGGGCCTCATTGAATACCCTCTTTCAGGGCCACAGATTGTTTTTTCACTAGATAATGACACATACTGTCTCTGGCTAAATATGGTCAATCTTCTAGCTGTGAGAATTTATTACATTTTAATGTAATTAAAAATATATCAGTGTAGGCAGGTATAACCTTCTCTGGCAATATCTGACCTTCATCAACAACAGTTTTTACTTGCTCCATTATAAATACCATACTGATGTTTTCAAGCTGTCAGGCGTAAAGATTACCCTCTACCAGGCCTGCAGAAAACATGTGTACTCTTTTCTATCACGAGAACAAAATGACCGTCCATTTATATGAAGACATATCTGTGGATATCTAGTGAAAAATCAGTCTGGTAGAGGGTATCATTAAATAAATTATGGCAAAATAATTCTGCACAGAATGTACGTTCCTCGTGTATACCTGTACAAAAATGATCGCGAGGCCGCGTGCGAAGACCTTCAGTGACATAAAACAATTCGATTAAATGTGCTGACAACGTGTTAAATGGTACAATTTCTGGAAAAGCGACACAACAACTCACCTTTTGCCACCACTAAAAACGCACATACTTGAGATAAATAAATACCCCGTGGGAAAGATTTGCATACAGATTACAAACCCGGCTCATTAATGTGAGATTATGTTATTTGTAAAACGGCACAGATTTAGCTGGAAAATGCGGTTTACATTTTTCTTTCTTTACAATTTTCTTTCAATGGGCCGAAAAGATCGATGAAAAGTTGGACATCAATCGGAAAGTATCATAAACTCCACAAGACCCTTCACTCCTGTTCCATTTAGTTCAGATAACATAGGACTAAATAAGATACGAAATTGTTATGTTTTGACGGTATGATATGGTATGTAAATATGTACATACCAGGGCAGTTGGCTGTGATGAGTAGGGGGTGGGGGGGGGGGAGGAGGGGCGGGGGGGGGGGCTGCCCTTCCCTCAGAAAATTTTGAAAAAAAAAATCTTTTTGGAATTTTTATTAAGCATTTGCCTTTCTTCTCCCAGTACACCAGAAGCCTCTTTCTTTTGTATTGTAAGCCTCCAAGAGCAACTGCCAAACTTTGCTTTTTATCTCATCCTACGCACGGCGCTGCAAAAACCCATATTTGTTAAAAAAAAACGTAATTGAAAAGCATGCTATTACCTACCGAGTTTGAAAGTAAGTATTTAAAAACTTTAAAAGATTTTGGCTACGAAGTACCGGTAGTAAAGAATGAACGTACTCGAACGTGGAAAAAGATTGAAATTTTGCCAGTTTGAAATAACAAATTTTCGTATTCACTGCCATTTCCAAAGTACGATTTGGGAGATTTTGTAGCAGTAAAAACAGTGGACCAAAGATACATTTCTTTGAGTGAACCGTTCTATCAGAGCTTTCAACCACCACTTTGCTCTGATAAATTTACTGTTTCCTTTGAAAATAACTAAAACACGCTAAATTATTCCCAAAAAATTAAAGCATATACCTTAATAACAAGTCCTTCTGGCGGTGGTTTGGGGATTGCCTGTTCCACAATTTTCAGCGGTTCCTTGGGCGCTGGAACTTGAGCCGAACGCATCACGTGGGCACCCATCTCGGTCTGGGGCGTCTGGTTCTCTGTTTAACTAACCTGGGAGAAAAACGCATGAACTTGATGTAGAGTCCTTTGCTTATATTAAAAAAAAAGACTGAAACGGATAGACGTGGAGCTGTAGAATATAAATATACCAAGAATATAAACAGAGGTCGTGGAACTCAGTTCGGTACCTACAAGTGCATTGTGTGTCACTGAGCTGTGTTTTTGAACCATTTACTTAAAATAATCTTACCTTTTTCTTTTTGGCTTTTGTGTATCTCTAATTACGACTGCATCGTCCGTCACAGGGATAGTAATATTTGCTGTCTTCACAAATGCATCCGTTGTAGCTTCGTCGGTTGAGAAGATAGGTGGACCTACTTCCTGTCTAGGATAATTAAACCTTTGTGGTCGTTCGTGTTGTGGCACATGGTTATATATGCGGTTGGGGTTGGGGTGTGGTCGTATTGCGTGCCATGGGAGATTTGGGTCTACTCTCTCTAATTTTATTTCTATTTACCGTCTTTGTCTGTCCTGTCTGCTGATGACGTAACCAGTACACTTTCTCTTCTACGAACCACCTCATATTGTGGTAACCATTTTAATGTAATGGGAATGCGTGGCTGGGCCAATAAAACTACCTATTCCCCCACGTCGCTTTCGTCGTGTTTGGCTTTGCGTCTAGTCGCTTCTTATTATTATGTTTATATTATTATTATATTTTCTTATTGTGTTCGCGTGACTCTTTAAGGTTTTCCTGGGCTGGTTTCGAAGCATCTGATAAGTCACTCAGTCTGCCTTCTAGAGCATTAAATGTTCAAATTTTGTCTGTCTCAGCCATCAAGAGTCTCGTTAATGGCATTCTTGGGCGACTCCCATAAACTTACTCCTGTACGTACTTCTAGCCCCGTGTACCATATAGTACTCTCGGGTCCCCGTAATACAGTGCATCAGTAAGCGTAACAGATAAGTATACTTTACGACATGAAAAGGGCCTTTGACACTTAGCGTAATATTCGTCTTCATTTCAACATAATCTACATAGGAAAGATCATACGTATGGAGGACGTCTTTATACCTGGCTGCCAGCGCCTCTGTCGAGATCCTCGCCAACATATCTCTCTGCCGCATGTAATCCGTGAAGGTCAGAATTCAGACACAGCCTGCCTTGTCAACCACACTGAGAGAGGGATTCCCAAGGATTATAAAGGAGGAGGGGTTGAATGAGTAATATTTGATTTTGATTTTCCTCTTAGCCGTCCCTCGCCTGCAGACTCGAACTACCGTTTCACGAAGTAAAGATTTAAATGCTAGCTTCATAGCAGCATATTATTAGCCAATTATTTATATATTTATTTATTTATTTACTTAGTCTACTTTCTTTATTCGTTAGACAAGAGAGATGTTCAGGAGAATTCTACTGTGTAGGGAAACTACAAGCTGAGTCTCCAAAAATGGTAGACCGAACGCTCATTTTCCATCTCGCAATGTTACGAGATATCTTGTATAAAAGATCTGCCCGGTTTAAAAATATTTTTGTTATATATATTTTTAAATTCCAGTTTTCTTATACAGGCTTGATCATTAGATTTAAAGATATCATTCATAATTTATCAGAAATTATCATTCGTTACCATACAAAATTGGCTCACCTAAATTCGGTAATTGCATTCAAATGTATAACTGATTTCATATTTACAGATTTTAGAAAGGCCTTGTACCGCTGTGGGCCGTCAGATTTCCTACACCATGATGAAATTTGCCTGCTTTGAGAGGACGGTGGAAGCTCTGTATAAATATAAATACGTTGTGAAGCAACTTTGTGGTAAGAAGGGAAACTTTGTCGGAACAGCTTTATTTTATTTTCAGTCAGAAACAACTCAATTTTCATTTACAAACTCATTGAGTTTTAATAAGTTTATTACATTCGAACAACTGAAGGATTACACGTGTTCTGCCATTGGTTTTGTCCAATTAGTTGGGTGTATTGTTTAATAGGCAGATTTGGAGCTTGTATTTTACAATTGTCATTATGTCACTGCACATTAAATGCTCAAGTCACCAGCAAGAGTTTTTAACAAGTAAGTGCACATAATTGAACAACTCTAACTAAATACTCTTTTCTAACATGTTAGTCAATATGATATAAATTTCTGGTTGCTATTACTCCCATCCTTGTTTTTGGCTTGAATATTGCACCACTTATTTTTATTATGAATTTTATTCCAAATGATGTATACAATTTTCAACATGCGTGTAGAAAACTTTAAGCAGGCGGAACGTAACTTGTGAATCAACCAGGAGAGCTAAGACCAGGTCAGCTCTCAAACGGAGTAACTTCATTTCTGAACGTTAGTCGGACTAACATCGGTTTAAGACTGACCTGCTCTGAATACGCCTATAACTCATGACATTCTGCTGGTTCTCAGTCGTCCATTTTGAGAAGTGCTCTGCCATTAATCTTGCCATCCTTGAGCATCATCAGAGCTTCGTTGGCTTGGTCAAGGCTGTAGTATGACATTGGGGGAGGTTTGAGCTGGAAACAATATTTAAAAAATGATCAATCTACGTTTGATCTGGGGACTAGAACATTTATAATCATCTGCCTACACCCCCTTTTGGACGAAAAATACTCACGTTTTCCCCGGAATATGCAGATTGGTCGCAAAGCTTTCTTCACTGTGCTTCTTCATCAGCCTAAACCTTGCGACGTTTGGTGAATACATTTTATGAACCACACTAGTGATAAAAATAACCCTCTCTCTTCCACTTTAAAGCATAGTAAGTAACAAATTACATGGTATACCTGTTTCTCGGCCACAAGTTTCACGAGTTCTCTCAGGTGCTGTGGACTGGCAACGTAGACTCCTCTCAAACAGTGAGTCTTACAGACAAATGTTGGAAGCTGTATATTAATACTGCCGCCAAATAGCCCAATGATGGCCAAAATACCACCCTGCAGATGGAAAGTGATGTTTGAAAATAATGCCATGAATAATGGAGTACAGTATCTTACATCTGATGACTAATCACAAGTTCATTTTAAATCAAAATCTGCTGCAAAGAAAATATGAAATAAAAACATCAATAAAATAGACAAAACGCCAAATGTAAAAAAAACCCCTATGAATGCCACATTGGTGTCACATTGGTGTCATAATTAAAGCACCACTGATATTTAAATTGGAATTGACATTACTAGTTTATTGAACCACTTATTATCAGATTAATCATGACATACATACATAATTCAAGCAGTTGAGAGCTCTGCTGGTTGTGATCCCATTATTCACGAGGTCAATTACGGCGTCCACTCCTCCCCCAGATATCTCCTTCGTACGCTCCACCAGCGTTGCTTCATCCACTGAAAAGGGAATATTAAGCACAGCTGGATTATGCCGAAAGAACTTATATATATATATATAAATATATATATATATATATATGTGACATGTTGGATTTGTCGGCCATTTCTGGGATATTCGCATATTTCATTGCCAGGCATTTGCTGGGATAAAACACATTCCTACTTTGTTAAATTCTCTTGTATTTTATTGTTAGCAACACGACATTCAACAAAATCGTACTGCTGTTGAATTGCAAAATACCTGTTCTACATTGTGTACTCTTGAATTAACTTAAACATGTATATTTGTATGCTCTTACTCATTTCTAAAACTTGCTTTTTAATTCAACACAAAATCACCTGTGGGATCCCACAACACGACATCATCAGCACCAGCGGCTTTGGCAATTTCTAATTTAGAAGTCTAAAAGGGAGGAGGTTTCATTATAGCAATATTAATTATATAGGAGGAGCCAATCAGCAGTTAATAGTGAATGCAATAAAAGCAGTCTTACACCGGTGAAAAAACCTCCGGCGGAAGTGACCAAAGCTTTCTACACCATGCTTGGTCAGAATCAATTAAAAAAAGATATAGGGCTACATACATTGCTTGTATGTAAAAATATAACAATGACAACAGTCACCACCTTTATGTTACATGAAGAAGTGAACCAAAAACTTTAAGTTATATTTGAACTAAGCACCTAATTAAAATAAAGATAATGAATTATATAGACTGAGATTATACCGCGATATCGGCAACGATCACTCTGACATCTGGCGGCAGAATGGCCTTGGCTATTTGTACACACCACAGCCCCAGTCCCCCTGCGCCGATAACCAGCAGCCTCGCTTTGCCTGTAAGGAGAAATTACATAGCACTAGCTTTATCACTACTGCAAATATATTTTCACATTTTCAAAAAGCCTTTTTAAATTTTGATTTGAAAGTCAACGCAAAAGCTTTGTGCGGATAAACAGATACGTTTGTGAAGTCATAAATAAATTAATAAAAACGAAGAAAACCCTGCTGGATTCAATATACTTTGACGAATAAATGGTGTTTGGTTTTATTGAAAAATACCGAGGAAAGTGCGACAGCTTTCACGTCTACCAAAATGGTGACACAACTACCACAATTGCGCTAGTGTAAAGTTTTCGAAACATGGCATGTCTTTGTGTGGGAGCACGTAAAAGGGAGATAATCAGAAAGAAAGATAAGAGAGTAAGGAAAGCTTTATATACCTCTTAGTTTAAGCAGCTCTTTCAATGTTGGTTTTACGACGGTGACTCCGTGGTAAGTTGTAACACCGCTGCAGGCAATGATAGCCGCCGTGTCCATACCAACCGATTCGGGCACTTTGACGGCATACTTTTTCTCAGGGACACTGACGTAGGTTGCGTATCTGTAGCAAAATAAAAATAGAATAGATGCGTGAAACCTTTACCAACGTGCTTATAAACGCTTCATTCCACTGTTCAAAGTAAATTGTTTTCAATATCATATCCTTTTGATGGATTCAGAACAATCCACGATCCGCATTTTTGAGAGCATTTACTTTGGGAAATTATGCGTACAAGTATTCACTGAGTAGAGGCAATAGGTACTACTTGTAAAGAGTCTTGACAAATGACATACCCCCCGGGTTGCTCCGCTCCAAGCGATCCCTTGATGGTGTCTGGACAGAGTTGATTGGAGCCGCCACAACATGCGTCACACTTCCGGCAACCAATGAAAGTGTAGATCACAACTCTGTCACCCACTTTGATGTCAGGGTCATCTGATCAAAGATGCTGGATATAATTGTCATTCAAATCTGTATATTTAATAGTATAATAGAGGATTTTTAAATAAGTTTAAAAAGGGGGCATCAAATCCGAAATATAAATTTTCAGTGACCGCGAAGCATCCGGTGTTTATTTTAGGACCCAAAATACACCCTTATCTTCTATCCTGGGTTTCTTAAATACTTAAAACACCACTCACCTGCACTCGATTTATCTCCCAGTGAGTGAACAACCCCAGATATTTCATGACCTGTTGAGATAAGCAATAATGAATATCTAGAAGCAGAAATTGCGCTATTGAAGTACGATTAATAATCCGGACGTTTATTTTTGTTGCACCTAAAGATTCATGGAACATTTATGAAACGCGCTAAAAGCAATCTTACAATCTCGTTTGCGTATGTGCGTGTGTGCGTTCGTGTGCGAGTTTGCGTGTGTGCGAACAGCGTTGAATAGTAATTGCAAGACCTATATTTTTGGGGTCGTTTCAAAACACTGATTTTATGCTAAAGTAAAAGGAGTGGAAACACCCACCTAGTACATAGTTGTGCGGATCGCTAAGGATGGTCATTTCTTTTCCATCACCCAATCCTGTTTTGTTCTTCCAAAGGTTGACATCAGAATGACAAATGCCAGCAAAACTGGTCTAGAATAAAGCGAATGATTTAGGACTGACTTATTTAGTTGATTAAAAGATTTAACACTGGAAATTTAAAGGCATAAGGTGCAATACACTTGCCTTAATATACAGTGGGTTTGCTGAATGATATTTTGGATATGTCAAGTTTGAAACATTGACAGAGCATCAATTTCTCTTTCCGACTGCCGTGTCAGAGTTCTGACGTGCATGGCTGTCAGGTTGTTCTTGTCACTTCTGTTCTTGAAGAAGGGCCTACATCTATTCATCTGACCTCATTCCATTGCCTTCTTAAACCAGTCTAACTAAAGTTGCATAAGTTGTACAAATAATAGTCACAAGTTCAAAGGCTAAATTATGGCAAAACAATTATAACTGTATAACTGTACAAAAATTATTACGAGATCATGCGCAAAAACCTTCAGAAATATAAAACAATTGGATTATGTGTGCTGACAACGTTTTAAATGGTAGAAGTTTTGGTAAAGCGATACAAATCAGATTCGTTGGAGGACACCTAGGTCATTAACTCGCTTTTTGCCACCACTTAGAGCACACAAACTTCAGATAAATAAAAACCCCGTGGGGTAATAAATTCATCATCGTTCAAACACCTACAATATATCAGATTACAGACCAGGGCTCATTAACGCTAGATTATGCAATGTCCACACGGCAAAACAGCACAGATTTAGCTGGGAAATGCATTTTACAATTTTCTTTCAATGGATCGCAAAGATCGACGAAATCCTTCATTCTTGTGCCATTTAGTACAAATATTTATAGAACTAACGTTAAAAGATACGAAGTTGTAATGTTTTGTAGTTATGAATGTAAATATGTACATTCCAGGGCCGAAGGCTGTGATGAGTTGAGAAAGGGGGAGAGGGGGCTTCCCTCAGAAAATTAAAAAAAAATTATTTTAGAATTTTTATCAAGCATTTGCCTTTTCTCTCCCAGTACACCAGAAGCCTTTGTCTTTTGTATTGTAAGCCTCCAAGAGCAACTGCCAAACTTTGCTTTTTTATCTCATCCTACGCATGGCGCTGCAAAAACCCATATTTGTTAAAAAGAAACGGAACTGAAAAGCATGCAATTACCTCCGGTGTTTAAAAGTTAGTATTTATAAACTTTTAAAGATTTTAGATACAACCTACATCTACCGGTGGTAGTATTAACGCACTTAAAATATGGCAAAAAGATATACATATTTCACTGTCATTTCCAAAGCACGATTTGGGAGCTTTCAACCGTCACCTTGCCTTGTTAAATTTGTTTCATTTGAAAATAACTAAAACACACTAAATTGTTGCTAAAAGAAATAAAGCGTATACCTTAATAACAAGTCCTTCTGGCGGTGGTTTGGGGATTGCCTGTTCCACAATTTTCAGCGGTTCCTTGGGCGCTGGAACTTGAGCAGAACGCATCATGGGAGCAGCCATCTCAGTCTGGGGCGTCTGGTTCTCTGTTTAACTAACGGGGGAGAAAACGTATGACCTTGTAGGGTTGTTGGCTAATATTTAAAAAAGATAGAAAGTAACCTTTGAACTGCAGGGACGTGGAGCTGTAGAATATAACAGTCATTCTTTGCTAGTGGTGCACTGCAGGGGGGCCATAACAAGAATGTTATTTAAATTTAGATAGCCAACCAAATTCTCATGACATCGTTGTGTATGTTTCAATAACAAATCAAAGAAGCTGCATGAGCAAGGAGGATGTTGTTATAAAAGCAAAAAAATAGAAAAAGCAGAAAATATATCGAAATAACCCTCAAAATGGCGTCCTTTTTTGTGGAATTTTGACCCTACCTCTATTTAAGAACAGTTTGCTTAGGGTTTGAATGGATTATTGAAGCAGGAAATACATGTACTGCAAGAAGATATAATAAACAGAATGTGCAAATTGTTATTTAAATAAAAATTTATTTGAAGTCACTGAAAAATGATCACAAAATTAGCTTACCTTACGATACATGCGGTGTCCCACCCCGATGAAAATTTCATCTAATCCTATCTTTCCGTATTAAAACTGTTCAATCGTCCAAAGTAGTATGTCGGTTAGTTTGTGTCACGAAGTCCATGATAATATCAGTTTTCATAAGAATTTCACATTTATTGCTCAGCAAGGTCGATTTTTCTTCACCGCGTCCCAATATAACGTTCGCAACGCTGAAACTTCAGAGATCGATTTTTATCAGACGACTTTAAAATGCCGCGTGAAAATTATACATCGATAGCGATCTTCTTCCATACTCACTAACTGATGACGTCTTACACACGAATGGCTTCTTTTGCACACTAAAAAAACCAGCTCAAACTGGCGGGTGGCCCATTCTGATAACATATCACGCAATGACGCTGTCGAGATAGGATGCAGGGCACAGGTGTAATTCCCTCGATTTAACCGTCCGTGCCATGGGAGATTTGGTTCTACCCGTCTAATTTTATTTCTTTTTACCGTCTTTGCCTGTCCTGTCCGCATTTTTTCTGTTGGTTAGGGGCGTTGTAGATATGAAGATATAAGATTTTTTAATTAACCGTTTTAATTAACCGCACATATTAACGGGGTTAATTTATGCGGACTTAGACTGCGCTAAAGGAGATTTATTGAAACATATTGCAGGACATCACATCATTTATTTACTGGCAAATTAATTTATTCGATTGATGATGTCATCTTGACGTGAACCTCTACGGTTCACCTACATCTCTGTTATGATCGCGGAATGACCGTGATGTTTAACATACCTCTTTTTTTACTCCAGGCATGAGGAAAGGACTTTTCCCGATAATAATGATTGGTAACCGCATTGCAGTCGTTCATCTACGATTCAGTCAAAGTCTATTACAGGCTGCCACGTCCACCTCCACCAGAGATGCCAGACAGCCTCAAGCCAAACTTGCTGCACGGGGGAAGCTGTGATGATTTAGGGTTTATTTTAGAAACTTGTTTAATGAACGGAATTTTTCTAAAATAAGTGTTGTACAGAAGCGTCAAATTGGACTGTGACTGTTGAGTAAGACTAATAAGATACGTAATACCAGTATGTAGGGAAATTTTGCCTAACAGCTTAATTTGAGGTTCAAACAGAAAACAACGTGATTTTAATAAGTCTACTACATTCGGACAACTGGTGGATTACTCGTGTTCTGACACTGGTTTATTCCATAAATCGGATCTAATGTCTAACAGGCAAACTTGGAGCTTTTATTTTACAATTGTCAATTTATCAATGTATTTTGAACTTTCAAAACAGCTGCACGTTAAATGCTTAAGTCACCAAATAGCGTTTTAATAACACCGGGTAGTGCACATAATAGATCTACTCTAACTAAATACTTTTTCTATGTGATAGATACTCTTTCTAATACGTTATGAAGGAAATATGACGATAAAGATTTCTGAGTGTCATTACTCCAATCCTTGTTTTCGGCTTGGTTATTGCGCCACTTATTTTTAGTATTTAATCTTTTTTTTTGCTTTACACATTTTTAAACATGCGTGTAAAAAACTTAAAGCAGGCGGAACGTTACTTGTGAATCACTCATGCGCGTTCAGACCGGGTCAGCCCTCAACCGGAGTAACTTAACTGCAGAACGTTAGTCGGAAAAACCTCGGTTTTAGTCTGACCTGCTCTGAACACGCCTTAGAACTCGTGGTATTCAGTCGGTTGGTTCTCAGTCGTCCATTTTGAGAAGTGCTCTGCCGTTAATCTTTCCATCCCTGAGCATCATCAAAGCTTCGTTGGCTTGGTCCAGACTGTAGTATGACATTGGGGGTGGTTTGAGCTGGAAACAATGTTAAAAATGATTCACCTAGTCATAATCAGTCATAACCTATTTGTATGATAAATATTCAGTTTTTTTTTCGGAACATTTAGGTTGGTCATTTAACTTTCTTCATTGTGCTTCTTCATCAGCTTAACCTTCAGACGTTTGGTAAATATATATTTTATGACCCACAATACTGTCGAAATATAACCGCTCTCACCCACTTTAAAGCATGAAAAATAACAAATTACACGGTCTACCTGTTTCTCAGCCACCAGCTTCACGAGTTCTCTCAAGTGTTGTGGACTGGCAACGTAGACTCCTCTCATACAGTGAGTCTTGCAGGCAAATATTGGAAGCTGTATATTAATACTTCCACCAAATAGCCCGATGATGGCCAAAATACCACCCTGCAGATAAAAAGTGATGTTTGAAACACTGCCGTAAATAATGGAATATAATATCTTACAAAACATTATACGTGGCAATAACAGATTTTGGATTTTATGTCAGGAATAACAATATGTAACTTGGTAAGAGGTGCATGGACAATTACACGTTGCGACTTTTATTATGTGGCAATTGATCTGATAAACGGTTGACGTTATACGGTTGATTTATATTTCAACTGTAAGTAAAGACGCAGATGGCTTTTAACAGGTTGATTTTTAATTATTTTCAAATGAAGCCATCCACCACAAAGGGAAATATGCAATAAATACACATACACGTGCACAATGAACGCCAAATGTGAAACAACCCTGTTGAAAACCACCTTGGTGAAAACTTCACGTATATCAAGGTGTCACTTTTATGGCACCATTGGTATTTAAATTGGAATTTTATAATGACAGTTTATTGAATTATTTATTATTAAATTTATCATGAGATACATACATACATACATACATACATAGTTCAAGCAGTTGAGAGCTCTGGTGGTTGTGACCCCATTGTTCACAAGGTCAATTGCGGCATCCACTCCTCCCCCAGATATCTCCTTTGTACGCTCCACCAGTGTTGATTCATCCACTGACAAGGGAATATTAAACACACCGGATTATGCCAAGATAACGTGAAATATATTCAATATACATTCATAAATATAGTATACTGACATGTTGGATTTGTCGGCCATTTTTGGAAAATTTTCGCACATCTTAGTGCCAGGAGTTTTCTGAGATAAAACGCGTTTCTACTTTATTGATTTATCATGTCCATTTTTTTCTTTAAATTGTATATGTTATTAGCAACACAAAATTCAACAAAACTTGCACTGCTGTTGTACAGTGTACCCAGCAATCGCAGACCGTTCTCTGTTTACTGAATACAAAACGTTCCTTCTAGAGTGGCAACTTTTAACTACCACATACCGAGAAGTACTGTTGAATTTACCCGAACCCGCATATTTGTTTATTCCCTAGTCATTTTGAAAACTTGCTTTTTTAATTCAACAAAAAAATCACCTGCTGGATCCCACAAAACGACATCATCAGCACCAGCAGCTTTGGCAATTTCTAATTTAGAAGTCTAAAAGAGAGGAGGTTTCATTATAGCAATATTAATTATGTAGGAGGGGAAAATTATAGCAGTTAATAATGAATGCAATAAAAGCAATCTTACACCAGTGAAAAAACTTTCGGCAGATGTGACCCAAACCTTCTACGTTATGCTTGATCAGGATTAACACATTTTTAAAAATATGGATACATGACATCATACATGTATGTAAACAAATAACAGTGACAAAAGTAAACATCTTCGTAATACGTGCAGTAGTTTACCAAAACTAAATGTTATATTAGAACCAAATACCTAATTGAAAATTTCACGTAATTGAAAACATAATGTAAGACTGAGATTTTACCGTAATATCGGCGCTGATCACTCTGACATCTGGCGGCAGAATGGCCTTGGCTATTTGTACACACCACAGCCCCAGTCCCCCTGCGCCGATAACCAGCAGCTTCGTTTTGCCTGTAAGGAGAAATTACATAGCACTGGCTTTATCACCACTGCGAATATGTTTTCATATTTCATAAAGTTTTTTCCCTATATTGATTTGAAAGTCAACGCCATGGCTAGATTTCAAGCACAGTTTGTTGCAATCGGAGCTGTGCTGTAGCTTATCTGTGCGGATAAACATACTCGTTTGTGAAGTAAACAAAAATGAATTAATTAATTAAAAAAAGGAAAAAATCCTGCTGGATTTAATATTCTTTTACGAATAAATGGTGGTTGTTTGATTTTAAGTGAAAATACAGAGAAAAATGGGACAGCTTTCACAACTAACACAATCGCGCTCGTGTAAAGTGTTTGTTTTTCTATGGGAGTTTGTGAGCATGCAAAAGAAAGATCGCCAGCTAGACAGATAAGAGAGTAAAATTAGCTCACGTATACCTCTTAGTTTAAGCAGCTCTTCTAATGTTGGTTTTACGACGCTGACTCCGTGGTAAGTTGTAACACCGCTGCAGGCAATGATAGCTGCTGTATCCATGCCAACCGATTCGGGCACTTTGACGGCGAACTTTTTCTCAGGGACACTGACGTAGGTTGCGTATCTGTCGAAAAAAAAAGGATAATACAGATGAGTGAAACTTTACCCAAAGTGTTCATAAATGCTTCACTTCAATGTTCAAAGTAAACTGTTTTAAGTATCATTGCCATTTAATAGCTTCATAATTTGAGCACCTCATTTTTGAGAGCATTTACGTTGGAGAGAATATGCGTGGAATATTCTAAGACAGTAATAGCTTAGTAGAGGCAATAGGCAAAGGACAGTAGGTACATGTACTACTTGTAAAGAGTCTTGACACATGACATACCCCCCGGGTTGCTGCGCTCCAAGCGTTCCCTTGATGGCGTCTGGACAGAGTTGATTGGAGCCGCCACTACATACGTCACACTTCCGGCAACCAATGAAAGGGTAGATCACAACTCTGTCACCCACTTTGATGTCAGGGTCATCTGTACAAAGATATAGGTTATAATTATCATTCAAACCTGTATCTGTAGCATGAAAGGAAATATCATAATCGCAATACTCGTGATGAATCTTGTTTTCAAAATAAAATTTAAAAGGGGCATCAAATTCACTTCAATTCAATTTTTCATGCTAATTAGAGGGATAATAACTCTTCGTGTGAGATCTATATTTCACAATAAATACATTGTGAACAACTCATAGATATATAATTTATTCTGTTTTACCACAAAAACAGCAGTTATATATATTATTCTGAAATCTGAGCTTGTCTTTAGACCACGTGACCTCCATTGATGGCTATACTCTCTTATAATCTCTTAAGATGTTATAACTAAAAAAAAACTTAAAAAAAAACAACAACAAGGGACTAACTTTGAATGTAAAAATGGATTCATTAACCATTGGTAAGTATGGAAAATTTGTTGTTTACTCCAGGAAAATTCATTTTTTTATTGGCCAAAACGAGTTATTATCCCTTTAAGCGAACTGAAAACAGTGACCGTGAAACATCCTGCATTTAGTGCATCTTAAAAACGCCACTTACCAGCACTCGATTTATCTCCCAGTGAGTGGACAATCCCAGATATTTCATGACCTGTTGAGAGAGTATTCGTAGTAATGAATATCCAGTTATAGAAATTGGAGTACGATTAATAATTAATTTTGGCTTTTATTTGTTGTGCCTGAATATTTATGAAACAATTATTTTTTTCTTTGAAACGCGCTACACATTCTTCAGAGAAGAATATATTAGTGTGTTTGCGTACATGAACATGCGTTTGCATGTGTGTGTGTGTGTGTGTGTGTGTGTGCGCGCGCGCGCGCGCGCCCGTGATTAATAAAAAATATATTTTTTAGAAGAAATATAGTCAACTCTGAGACAGGCACATACTACGACAAGTGTATCAAGCAGTTACTTTGTGTAGAAATTTGTTAATTTCCATGTATACATGTATTTATGAGTACTATGAATAAAGTTACGTTCTTCTGTCTTGCAGTGAATTTGGCCAAGTGCCAATATATTCTAACTGGCTCCAAGTTCACAAAAAAAAAAAAAAAAAAAAAATTAAGTCAGGTTCCCTGGCTCGGAACTTAATTCCAAAGTTACATGGTCACATGGGCACATCTTACCCTATCAGGAGCAGTGTAACAGTACTCTCATTCATAGAAACTCTAGTCAACTAAGCCAGGGAGCTGACTTATGGCTGACTTATGTTTTTTTTTCTTTTGTAGTAATGGGGCCTGGGCTTACTTTGGCAACCTTTATATTGTGGCATCACACCGTGCAGCAGCGTATACGTAGCTTGGGATTTGGGACGGGTTTTAAATGTTTAGATAGTGCCACATGGTACATTGCGAGTCTCTCAATTTTCTTTTTGTACACATGGTAGTATGATTTACACATTTACACGTGAAACAATGGCTGACTATATGTACATGTACACGATGATTTTTTACGGGGTCGTTTCAAAACACTGATTTTAGGCTTAGAAAAAGAAGCGGAAACTCTCACCTAGTACAAAGTTGTGCGGATCGCTGAGGAAAGTCATTTCTTTTCCATCGCCCAATTCTGTTTTGTTCTCCCAAAGGTGAATATCAGAATGACAAATGCCAGCGAAACTGGTCTAGAATAAAACGATTGATTAAGTACTTAATTAATTAATTGATTAAAAGATTTAAGACGGGACATATAGAGGTACAGTTTGCAATGCGCTTGCCTTAATATATAATACTGGGCATTTGGTGTTTGATATTTTGGATATGTCAAGTTTGAAATACTGACAGAGCATCAATCACTCTTTCAGACTGCCGTGTCAGAGTTCTGACTTGCATGGCTGTCAGGTTGTTCTTGTCACTTCTGTTCTTGAAAAAAGACCTACATCAAGTCATGTGACCTTATTCCGAATGCCTTCTTCCACCAATCAAAGTATCGGAGTCGTTGGCGTCCTTCTGTTCTTTTAGTCTGCGAGGCAACCCGTAACAGCTTTTTTTTTAATCAAAATCAAGTCCACAAATACACGTCTGCCTGCCAAGAATGTACCACATAGAACTTTGCATAACTTGTACTAATAATAGTCAAAAGTTTAAAGGCTGAATCATGGCAAAACAATTCCGCTCAGAATATATGTTCCACATGTATAATTGTACAAAAAATTATTACGAGGTCATGCGTTAAGACCTCCAGAGACATAAAACAATTGGAATAAATGTGCTGACAACGTTTGAATGGAAGGACGTTTGCAAAAGCAATACAAATCTGTTTCGGCGGAGAATATCAAGCCAAAAAGTCGTTTTTTACCACCACTTAAAACACACAAATTTGTGATGACTAAACAACCCGTGGGGTAAATTTGTCATCGTTAAAACACCTAAAAAAATTACAGACCCGTGCTCATCAATTCGAAATTATGCAATGTTCCCACAGTAAAACAGCACAGTTTAAGCTGGGAATGCGTTTTATAATTTTCTTTCAATGGATCAAAAAGATTGATGAAAAGTTGGACATCAATCGGGAAGTATGATAAATTACAAAAAAATCCTTTATTCCTGCGCCATTAAGTACAGATCAGCTAGGTCTAATTAAGTAGGACTAATTAATCAGTAGGACTAATTAAGATACGAAGTTGTAATGTTTTAACAGTATGGCTGTAAGTATATAACCATTGCCGAAAGCTGTGATGAGGGGAGGGAGAGCGATTCCCCCCGCCCCATTTCCAGAGAATTTTGAACATTTATTGGAACGTTTCCAAAGCTTTTACGCTCTCTTTATCCCACTACACCAGAAGCCTCTTACTTATTGTAGGCCCCAACCTTTTTTCTCATCTTACACATGGCGCTGCAAAACTGTACATTTGTTAAAGAAACGAAATTGAAAAGCATGCATTAGTATTTAAAAACTTTCAAAGATTTTGGACATGACGTACCGGTGGTAAAGTAGGAACATACTCGTTCCTGGAAAAAGATTGGCAGTAAAAATTCATACCAGAATTCCTTTTCACTGTCCCTTTCAAAGCACGGTATTGGAGTTTTTGAAACAGTAAAAATCGTGGACCATGATGTCAGAGCTTTCAACCATTACTTTGCTTTTTATAAATTTATTGCTTACTTTGGAATTAACTAAAACACACTAACTTATTTTTTAAAAAAATTAAAGCGTATACCTTAATGACAAGTCCTTCTGGCGGTGGTTTGGGGATTGCCTGTTCCACAATTTTCAGCGGTTCCTTGGGCGCTGGAACTTGAGCCGAACGCATCACGGGAGCAGACATCTTGGTCTGGGGCGTCTGGTTCTGTGTTTAACTAACCTGGGAGAAACGCGACCTTCTTGTAGAGTTGCTTGCTAATATTTGAAAAAAAAAAAGAAATTGACCTTTGAACAGCGAGGACGTGGTGCTGTAGATTATAAATGTATCACGAATATAAATGGAGGTCGAGTAACGCAGTTCGGTACCTACTCGTGCCTTGTGTGTTATTCAACTGTGTTTTTTAAAATGTCGGCGCTCTCTCATTTTAACACTTGCAAATATAGTATTTAGTTGGCGATCAAATGGCAAAACTGCTAACCGCAATGAAATATACTTTGGCATCATGCAATACACACATATGAAAACGTCAAACTGTGGCAAATGGGCTGGTCTGTCTGGCTGTGAACGAACTGAATACTTTAAACCCATTGAATTTAGTGATAAAATCGATACAAATCAGTGCGATAAATATTCAATATAGAATTCAAAATAGACACATATCACGATTTCAGGAGTCTGTAGAAGATTCTAAAGCCATATCTTTTATCTGACTTTTTGTGTGTTATCCTATTTTTAAATGCCAAGAAATCAGGATTGTTCGTTTAACAGTGATGACAAATTTTAGAATAAAACAGGCATTCTGTATTACACTTTCGACGTCATCGAGTTATTTTATTTATTTATTTATTTATTTATTTATTTATTTATTTTGGTCCAGGCTGAAAGCTTGAGAGTTGGTAAGAACTTGGAAGAGATAACCAATGTGAAAAGGTGACTTTATTTGTTCCATTGCAGTCATGTAAAATATGACGTCAAGGTACCGCATCTTCCTACTGGTAGTTGTGTAAAGAAAGATGTGTTTAAGGCTGAAATTAAACAAAAAGAAAGGTTAATCACCATCTGGTTCTCTTCACCTTTAACCAGAACTGTTTTTTTTCCAGCACATCTGAGGTTAACTTGTTAATCATATGGACAGTGCTTGTCATTTTTTAAGTCTTTCATTTTTCTGAACGAACTTAACAAAGCTAATTAGTTAATTGCCTTGTTTTTTGTAAGTATTGAAAATACTAATAATTTTTTATTAGAATACGTCTTTCAATGTCGGTAGAAAATAACAACGAAGCATGTGACCAAAATGTGACTACTATGTTTTAAAAGGGATTGTTGAAAAGATACCATTACACAGTATTACAGAGTTTATAGTTCTATAGGTTTATGGATGTTCAGTTTTGAAAATCTCAAGAAGATGCACTGAAACATGTATTTCTTTCACCAAATTCAATAAGGCCTACTATGAAAATTTCAAGGGACAAATCAATTTACTGCTCTATCATAATGAAAATTTTGCATTTGATGTTTTAAGTCTGCATTCACAACTACAAAAGTCGGTGTGGCAGGAAAGTTAATAGTCCAGGAAAGAAGGTCTGGGGTTCCATACAGATTAACACAGGTTGAGGGTAACCGGAAGTATTGGAGGCAGTATATGGGACAAATGTCGCCTGTTCAAAGTGATGGGAAACGGACTTCGGTTTTTAGGAAACTGCCATTTCTGTCACACCGATTTAGAAATCAAGTAAAGAACAAGTCTCACTATTTCGCACTTTATTACAAGGGAGGGAAAGACATTAGTGATATATTTTGGACTGACTGTATAATAATGCATTTCTGCTTCCAGTATTCGTTAATGAACGGCAACCGTCGTTTTCTGATCTTAAACTGTTGTAAGGCCTGTCCTTGCATTTTAAATGAGAAATTGATAACCATACCCGTGTCACGGTGTGCGTTTAGGCCTCAACTATTCTACTGTTCACCATTATAGATATCCATGGTAACTTACATTATAATGTGCGTTTGTAACTAAATCTGAATCATTCAAGAAGCAAATAATCTACATGTAGAACAGTACAAATAATAATTTCCATGAAGTAAACGGCGCAATGATGATACAAGTAAAACATATGTTAGTCCTTTTTTTCTAAAAGCACTTCTTGAATCGTCCAATTTTATTCGTTATAAATGAGCCAGGGCCCAAAACAAAGAGGGATGGGGGGGGGGGGGGTAGGTTGGCTCCCTTCCCCTCTTCCAGAGATTTTTGAAAAATATTTTTGGTGTATCTTTATTACGTGGTAACCTTTTCTTTCTTCCAGTCTTTTATGTCTCTTGCTTTCCTTCTGGTGCACACGTGCAGTACAAATATACCAATATCATGAAGGCTTTCGGCAACTGATTCCAAACGTTTTTTCTCCTCCTACGGCCCCGTACAATATACGTACATATTTCCACGTTAACTCGTTAAAAATGAACAACCGTTTTATATTCTCCTGTTTAACTAGTTATGAATATACAGTTCTACTTCTGATTATATTCTACTGCTACAATCGTGCGGCCTTGTTTCTAGAGTTTCAGAATGGCGCGGCCCTTTATTTGTCCTTTCTTCAAAAGCCCAAGGACTTCTGTCGCCTGATCCAGCTCGTAGAACACAAGTGGAGGAGGTTTCAGCTGGAACAGAACCAAAAAAAAAAAAAAAAATTAATTGCGCAACTGTGAATGGGATTTTGGTATTTATTGACATTGAACTGTAATAAATAAATAAATAACATCTAACCATAGAAACACCCCGTTAAAATGCAGACGCCAAGTAACATGCTTAAATGTTTGGATCAGAAGCATTGTTTTCAGGAACGTTTGGTATGGTTACACATGGAATGAGCACATCCACTGATTTTTCAGAAATACATTGATCTATGTTTGGAGAGTTTACCCCGCTGCACATATTTTCAGTCAACTTGTAAATATACAAATTGTATTTTAACGTTCCCATTACCTTCCCAACCGTACACGTTCAACCGACATAAATAGGCTGAATAATCCCTTTCTTTTTATCAGTTTAAAAGGAATCCAGTGGAATAAAATGTATGAAAAACAATCAGATTTCTTTGCTTTCAACTGAACGAAACAAGCAGTTTTCTATCAGTCAAATTAGAAAAAAAAAAACGTTGTATGTAAAGGTAAACGACATTCTATCCAATGACCACGGTATTTCTAACACCAGGTGTCAGGGCGGTAACAGGAATTGCAGTCTCGTGCAAGTCTCGTACCTTTCTCTGATCAACCAGTGCCACGAGGTCTTTAAGTTGTTGCGGGTTTCCCACGTACACCCCTCTAACACACTGCGTCTTCAAGGCAAAGACGGGGAGAGGGATGTTCAGACAGCCACCAAACAGGCCAACACTGCCAAGGATACCACCCTGTAAATAGAAAAAGTGTGTAGCAGGTGTAATTTGTATGTAGATCCTGTTTTAAAGAGACTTAACGTGAATTAAATTTTCCATAAAACGTCGGGTCGACCCTCTTTAAAGGATTATGTACGAGTCAGCCTTTAAATCAAGGCCATTTGACGAAGGTTCAAAACATTATATGACTCATAGGTGAAAAAAGTATTTTAGTTACTTTTTTACCGTCTTAATACAAGAGACTGAAAAATATATTTCACAGTATGAACCAATTGTTTTGAATGACAAGGGAGAGTGTTCTGTAAGAGATGAGCTAGTGACTAATCAGGCATATGCCGCTAGAAGCAGAAAAAATCCAGAATTTATTACATGTGAGTGAGAACATCTGTAAAGAGATCAGGGTATATTTGGTAGTTCATCAAATAGAGCTACAGATATTTGGTCAGCAACCAAAGTTAGAAATTACTGCTTAATATGCCTTGTTGATCGTACATGCAGTAGAACATATTTGTTTCCAAAACAAACCAGGTAAGTTGTAAAAAAAACCCTTTAAATCATAATTATTATCGTCATAACATGGAAAGCAATTTGAGATATTAAGTATACTTAAAAAGACCACCGTCCCACTAGCAGTCTGTTACAAAATCACTGTCTCGGATAGGTATACATTAATTTTGTATGCTATTTTAGAGTCCCCTGATGTCAGAGGGTATCCAGTGGCGATCACGATTCCATTTCACTTAAAAGACATGCTGTGTTTCTTTTTGATTTTCACTTACGTGGTGGAGAGCGTTCAGTGCCCTGGTCGTAGTAGGGCCGGCGTTGACCAGGTCAATAGCAGCGTCCAGACCACCCCCTCCTGCTTTCTTAGTAAGGGCCAGCATGTCTTCTTCCGTGCCTGGTTATTGAATTTAATATCATGCTTATTACCATATTTATTTATTTGTCTGTCCGTCCATCCTCAACATTGCCTCTATACGCATTATTTGTTCATTTTGATAACTTCATTTTTACATTTATGCATTTATTTATTCATTTGTTTGTTTTTTTGTTGACTTGTTCACTCATATATCTTTGAGAAAAATTGTCGTTCTTGAAGTACCTTTAACGTCCCATAGGATCACATCATCGGCACCAGCTGCCTTGGCGGTTTCCAACTTCTCCGTCTAAATATCAATAAATAAATATAAGTATGATTAAATTTAATAATTAATAATTAAATTTGATGTATAACCCACCCTACAAACTATAAAATGCAGTTTGCAGAATTCTGACGTTATAGAAAACAGCTCTAATCTAGAATTACTCACTCAATGAATATCAGAAAGAATTGCATCTGAATAGTTATGGTGAACATTGTTTTATCAAATTCTTTCTCTCATTTATGGCGCTGATAAACCACCATGATATTCAGCACTTAGCATAGGACAAATAAGCACCAAAATAGTTTTTAAAAGATGTTTATAAAATAAGCTTTTTGCATCAAATTTAAGGAAACAACGTGCACTCGCATACTGCACATGCGACTTACGCCGATGTCCCACCAGCCATCGTACCTCCGTGTTGCTTTGTTAAAAATAAAATATTGTTACAGGTATGTGTTCTTATTTGAGCAACAGTGTAAGCAAAAAGATATGTGCGCACGTACATTGTATATCGGGTGGCTAAAAAGGTTACTTATTTCAGTTTAATAGCTTCAACAGTTCACAAGTTGCTTTTGACGGTGTGCCAAAACTAAAAAAGGCAGTGTCATTAGATTTCCAGCATTTACTAAATACATTATTTTCTTAAAACATTCAAAATTTCATTGCAATATCTTTAAAGCTGTTAAAGTTATTGAACTTTGAAATTAGTAACGTATTTTAGCCACAGGAAATAACGAAGCCGCCATTGTAACTCACCGTAATGTCGGCGACGATCACTCTGGTTTGCGGAGGCAGGACAGCCTTGGCAATCTGAATACACCACAGACCAAGACCTCCAGCCCCGATGATAAGCAGACTGGCACTGCCTGTAGATGATGAAGGGATAGAGTTATGACATTTTGTTTTAAAACTTGATGTGATGCTAAATCTTAATCAAAATAGATACGAGTTACATAAAATAGCACTAACTGAACTGCCATATCGCTACTCTTAAAAAAAATAGTTCATTTTAGAAGTATTGTAATCTACAGTTGAGTTAAGAACACCCCCGCCCCCTCCAAAAATAGCGAATGTGACATTTAAAGGCCTTTGCACACCCAGTGCTGCAGAGATTACTGGAATTTAGCCATACCAACCCCATACATGTAGGTCTTCCTCTGCTATTTCCAGTACTGGAAACGGTTACAGTCATGGCAATGGTGGAGGCTATAATCTCTGAAACTCAGCGTGTCGATGTACGAAGATGAACGTATATGACGTCATATTAACTCATATGACGTCACTTACCTTTAAGTGCCACCATCTTCTCCACGGTGGCTCTGACAGCGCTCACGGCGTGGAAGGTGGTCAGACCGCTACATGGCAACATGGTGGCGGTGTCCATTGGCATTGACTCGGGCACCTTGATCACGTACTGGCGCTCTGGCACGGGGACGTACGTGGAATAGCTGAATAAAACGAATTATTTATTTTACTGCTACTACTACTTCTAACAAACACTTATGATGATAATGATAATAAAAATGATGATTATAACGATGAAAATAATAATAATAATAATAATAATAATAATAATAATAATAATAATACAATGATGATTAACTTGCTTTCAATGTACCATGTCAACATTGTTGGTCGTTCATGCTACCAGAGTGTCCCTGGTTGCCCAAATCACATCTTTTATCTCGTTTGTTCAATGTGCCCCATTCTTAGAACATTGCAAGTACCCTCTCCCAACCCAACCCTAAAGTCCAATCACCATACCTAGCTCGATCCCTATTTCTGTCGGCCATAATGGCTTTGTCGACCATATTGGGACTTTCAGGCATGCCAGAATATATCCAGAAAATATCCGGAATTTAATTTTCTATAACTGTGCCGAATTTTTTACTTGTAGGTAAAAGTGCAGCATTCACCCCCTCCCCCAACTCAATTTTTTAACCAAATTGCTGGATTTATTCTCGTGTACTTACCCACCAGGTGCCCCCATACCCAGTGAATTCCATGCCTCTGGGCAGAGCTGGGGGTCTCCGTTCTTGCACAGGCCGCAATTACGACATCCAATCCACGGGAAGACGATTACCTTGTCCCCAACCTTAATGTCCGGAGCGTCTAAAATACAAAGATATACAAGTCAAGATAACATTCTTAAAGTTTGTATGTAGTAAATTCATGATAACGGAAAAGGTTTTCGGCGAACGAGACGTGAGTGAATTCATTTTCAGAAATTCTTGAATTTGCCACTGTGACTGTTTTTTTTTTTTTTTTTTTTTTAATAGTTTCGGTACTTCAATGGAATTGCGATGCGAACAACATGAAAAGATAAGACCAACAATCGATATTTACTCAATATTATTTTTAAGAAATTAAGAATATGTATATGAATATTTATATATGAGATTTCACATACTTGGTCCTGGGTTTGGTCCAAGGGAATGGACCACTCCAGAGATTTCATGACCTGAAAATGGGGGAAATAATGTAGAACTTTTACATATCAGACTTCAATTACTCTCAAATAATATTCATCAACTGTCAAGTAAATAAGATACAGATGTAGCTTACGCCTTATTTAATGACACAACATTAGCAATAATACAGTGAAACATTTTAAAGAGAGAAAAGGCGTATGATGCTTTAACAAGTAACTGTTTGTGCAATCGATCTTATTTTCAGCAGGCGTGTTGAAGTTTTAGCAAGCGGAGCACATACACGTCCAAACATCTTTCTTCGCGTCTCACACGTGTCATTTGAACAGTACACACTTGTAAAAAACTGGAGGGGAACACACAACCCACTTTCACTAAAAAATGGAAAATGCCCATTTGATCTTTGTGATGCAAAAACCGTTAAGTTTACAGGTTCGCACAAACAACCGGAACATTATAAATCGTTTGAACTTAAGATTGCCCCTGCAAGGTCCCCATGGTGTTTGGTAAACACTAGTAACCGAATTCTTAATTTCTAGGTTAAAGTTTGTCGTGTTTTCATATCGTCAAAGATAATCGAATAAGAAAACTTAGGTCCAGGATTTCACTGGGGCGAGACTGAAAACAACGCTGTAGTGACTCATAGGCCTACATTTTTTATGATTTAAAAATCATGGTTTCAACCGTGCACGTACATGCGCATGTGTGGCGATTCCCGCACAGTATTTAAGCGTTGGTAGAGTTGAGAGAGTGAGAGAGAGAATATGAGAACAGAGCACTGTATTTAAAAATGGAAATACAGGCATGCCCATGCTGTCACTCTGAAGAAAACCTGATGACGACTCCTCATTCTCTCTAAGCATGGGTTTCCATAAAGCAGGATCGATCCAACTCCGAGGGGGTTCTCGCTAAATTGCATTCAGTTTAAGCGGCTTTTAAAATGTCTGTCACGCCCACTAAAGCTGCTAGGGGGCAATTAAATTTCGTGCACGCTTAAACTAAATGCAATTTAGCAAGTAACTCCTCAGAGATAGATCAATCCTGCTAGGACGATAGAGTAAGGGAATGGTTCCTAAATGCAGGTTTGACAAAAGACGGAACAACGCTGGTCGTCGTAGGTCAGTATGTTTTGAAAGATAATCGTAAGAAATTGCACGTGATTTCGGTGGAGGCGTCTCTCGCGTCAACTTTTGTTACTTTGTCCAGTAGATAGAATGTAGACTTAAACACCCCTCGTTCTGATACGCTGCACAGAATCAGCCGAAGTCTTTATTTTATTTTGCTGGTATACATAGGCATAGATTAAATTAGCCACTATTAATTAATGTGGGAAACGAACGACTACCTTTGCCCTCCCATGACATTTGAGACAGCTGTACCAAAAATAAAATATTCTTTATTCACAAACTAAAAAGCTTATTGTATTGCCAGTTGAAATTAAAAATTTTAATGGATATTGCCGATTAGAATTGCGCCGTAATCTAACTTAGGTCTTATCGATTCAAATGTGGGTCGCCAAAGAGCACCTTCAACTACTAGCAGGCCCTCAACAAGTCAAGTATTCCTGCGTGATATCACTATCAACACTATCTCTATGTTTATAAAGTGAGAGAGTTAATCTCTTCAGTTTTTGAATGCTGTTTTTGCGGGTCCGTAGCTGCTGAGAGGGGGGAGGGGGGGGGACAGAAGTTCGACCGAACCTGCTTTTTGTGGGAAAAGGTCCGCTCTGGGTTAATTTTTGAGCTTCACAAAGTTTCGTCGTAAAAGGTCTATTTTTTCAGGAAAAGAATCGCCCTATGAAAATGCTGGCTACGGGCCTGGTGTGTGGTAAATAATAAACAAGTCACAGTTTTCAAATCCCTCTGTCTGGGTAGAGAGCGTATTGTCGCAGTGCGCAGTATCAGGTCGTAAATATTATGTGTTTCCCGGGTGGCAAACTAAAATGATTGACTTCTCCCGGGGAGTTTGGCCTTTCATCAAGACCCCCGACTTTTGAAATCAATAGAAAATTGTAGTACGGATTTTTCCTGTCTTAATTTTTAATTGGTAATGACGAAGTCTTAGAAATTACTGGCAGTCGCATGCAGAAATAAACACTTCGTTGAAATACATTTAAAACAATTTTCAATTGTCTTTTGCCTTCCTGTTTATAGGATGGGACTAGTAGGTTCTGATATAAAATAAACGCTGCAAAGTAATGGTTTCATACTTTATAAACTAAATCTAGAGCCAAACGCCTATTTTCTTGTCAGAATAAAATCAACCGATCTCTTGCAGCAAATATGAAAACAAACTTTTTTCGCAAGTAATAACGTTTTGATTATATATTTGTCACATTTTTAGGGCAACAACTTTTTATTTCATTGCTAGTCTCTGATTATATTCCCGCTTGTAGTCGCTCAAAACTTTCGGGCCGTTTAAAAGAATTGGAACCTCAGTTCGTCTCGCCAAAACGTGTGTTTGACGTTTACAAAAAAAAAAAAAAAAAAAAAAAATCTGGACAATAAACAAAAAAGATCGAACAATTTTTATAGCAGACGATCACGAGAACTCATAATGAAGTTCTCCCCGCTTAGACTGTACTTTGAATTCCCCAAGTATCCAGAGTTGGGCGTTTACGACTTATTCTACAGATTGTGTAAAATTGCAAGCTGAACTTTGCTGTTCATGCCAAAACACTACCCTTCGACTCCAATGCAGTTAACTTTCCTTTGCTGTCATCTTTTGAATGTACCTATAATATAAATGTGATACAGCACCGATGGTTTTTAAGGCAACAGTTTAGTGCTAATAGCATTGGTACAGTATATCTCATTCACTATAACTGTGCCTCCGTGATATGCATTCCAGTAAGGTTTCAAGTCTACATCCTAAACTACATATGCATATCGATGTAGCCTTTTGAAACCCGGGGTACCCGAGAAGGAGAAATCTTTGGAAAGTTTGTCTGGGCGCAATCAGCGACCTTCTGCCCCAGTTTTTTCCAGAGCAAATTGCAGAAAAGTTATCTGAGGTTAACTCACTCCAATGAACCTAGCGGCCTGACATTTCACTTGATACAGCAAGCAGCCTGAGAAGTAAAGTACAATTTCAGAGGACCAAGTCAAACCGTCTTTTTTTTAAACGCTGTATTGGCTTTTTTAAAATCTGGTACATGTATGCGAAAAAGATAAAAACATTTTGCATTTCTTATAGTAGCAGTTATAACGAATGGTTCAAAACGGTCTAGTAATGTTTGTGTTGTCATTTACATAGCATCAAAACTGGTGAAATATACCATTATATTTTAGATAAATGATTTTTGGTGTTTGGTAAAGCATAATATCATGCAGTTTTCACTATTAGAGAGAGAGAGAGAGAGAGAGAGAGAGAGAGAGAGAACGCCTGCCATACGTTCTTTCTAGGAGATAACAAATAGCCAAAACATGTTACCAAAAGGTACATGTAGCTGCCAGTATGCACGGTTCAAACGGTTGAAAAGCGATCGAAGTGAAGGTGCAAAAAGAGCAAGAAGATCTTTTTTCTTCAACAAATCTTTATACTCTCTAAAGGTGCTTTCCCAGAGATTTAGATCGATCTAGAGATTAAGATTTAGATCGACCTAACTCCCTGGGGGTTCACGCTAAATTGCAGTCAGCCGAGCGGGCACCATAGTTAATTACCCCCTTACAGCTTTTAGTAGGCGGGACAGACGCTTAAGCCGGCCAAGCTGACAGTAATCTAGTGAGACTCCCCGGGGGGATAGATAGATATAAAATCTATGGGAATGCCCCCTAGACAAAATCTCTTACCCATGGACATAGGGACCATTCCCAGATCCTATCATACCAACTGTGGATCAATCTACTCCCCACAGGGATAGATCGATCTAAAAATCTATGGAAATGGGGTGTAAGCGGGAGGAAGGGTCATCCGAATATTGTGTTACTATTAGTACATGTAAGTATATATCCACTTCAAAAGTTGACGCATGTGTTTGTGCGCGCTAGCAAGAGAGAGAGAGAGAGAGAGAGAGAGAGAGAGAGAGAGAGGAGGGGTTATTACCTGGTACGATGGGGAAGTTGTAGTTTGGGTTGTCGCTGAAGTGAGTGACCTTCCCGTTACCCAGCCCCATCTCATCATCCCACAGGTGGACGTCAGTGTGACACACGCCAGCATACGTAGTCTGGAGGAGAGAAAAGACATCTTAAGGCTTTTCTACAGACTGCGACCAGTGCACAGTTTCAAAAATAACTTTCGACATAGTCATTGAGAATAAGAAGCCTTAGCGACTACTTAGTTTTTTTTAACCAAACGAGCAACGAGTATTTTAAGCAAAAAAAAAATAATAATAATAATAAAATTAAATTAATTTCAAAAGAATTAAAAAATAAAAACGGGGCAAAGTGCTTATTTTGCATTACAATGACATTATCAATGTCAATTTTGCAAAGCCATCGTGCTACACGTAACACACGGCAAATACACGTAGTAGGCCTATTGGAAAAGTACCTTTTGGAACACGCAAATCATATTCCAACTGCATTTAGTACAAGCATAAAATACTAAATTTCAAAATCATACGCAGAAATCGCAGAAATAACTATAAAAAAAAAAAAAACGCGAAGCTAAAGTGGTGTCAAACACGCGTTTGGAGACAAGAGCTTCAAGTGATAGACTGACGTTGTTGCATCGAAAACGTGATCTAATTAGGAACCGAGCCAAGGGGTGTCCTGACCCCCCCCCCTTTCGATATCTGGTCCTCTCTTGTAATTAGAATTTTGACTAGCTGAATCATAGTTCTAATCGTACCAAATGGCACCGTTCGCCCTCTAAAATATCAAAATTTTTCGGGGCTCTTCAGCGGGCCCTGAACCCCACGCCAAGCGGTGGTGGTGGGGTCCGCTTCGCATTCGCGGACCCCCCTCTCCTTCAAATAATCCTGGATCCACCCCTTTACCGGGTCTTTATATAGTTGTATTGCTTATTTTAAAAAAACTTATTACAATATGCAGGGCTAAAGCTGGTATACCTAACTAGAATATCAAGTATATCAAGTCTTACATTGACCTGTACTCTACTTTTTTGCCAACCAACAAAAAGAAAGCTCAAATTACCAAAAACCGGAATAGCGTCATTTGAAGCGTTGATAGAAAACCCTCTAACCTGATAACTTTGCAACTATATGAAAATGTTTTGTTTTCTATCTACTCATTTCACTACCAATATATCAAATGTAGCGAGGCTTATGTATGTCTGTAGATATTATATATATATTTAAAATGGTAGCGCACATATGAATGCGAAGCCATGTAGTATGCGATTTCGTATGTTCACTTACAATTTAGTATCTTTACAATGACTAACATATGCTTACTATATCATATGCCTTGTGAAGCTAGATGCTTCTTTGCATATTTATAGATGCGCTTCATATCCGATATGTGTGGTAATGGATATGAACCGAAGCCACACAATGTATGCTTACTCGATCATTGTAATGATTACATGCATCATTTTTTGTAGTCAAATCTGACAGTTTGCTATACAAATATATATGCACTCACATTTCTAATGTATCGTATATTTACTGTACTGATATCTGCTTGGTAGAGATAAAACTGAAATAGTCTGCTTTGGGTGCTTTGAACGAACACTTACTTGGTATAAACAATGTAATTATTTCTGCTATAAATATTTTGTACTAAATAATCTGCCTTTACACACGTTAAATCTATATACTTCTGCAATCTACTTATGTTAATAACCATATTAACAAAGTATTATGTTCATTATCCCTGTTGGCTTTTACATACTTCTTATAGCAGAGTTCTTGACAGTTATAAATTGCAAAAGGCATATAACGAGGTTTGTTAGCTACGAGCACAAGTGTGTGTGTGTGTGTGTGAATTCTTGGAAGGATATAAATATGTGCATGTAAACGCACTTGAACGTATTATATATTTGTACAAGAAAGCTTGAGCGCGTGTAAGTAGGCAAATGCATATATAGATTTGGTATGTATGTATATATATTCTTTCCTTATACTGTTTTTGCTGGAATGACAGAAAACTTTAAAAATAATTCTGTTAAACTATACGCGAATTTTTGTTCTATAAGAACAGGCGAACTTATTGTTGTTTTATTTGCAAAAATAAAGATAAAAAATATTTTGATTGACAAATGTCTTTTCAATATATTTGCACAACTTTCACACATCTCTCAGCGTTGAGAATTGAAGTTTCCAAGGTCAACAAAGTAAGGCATTAGGGCACATCATTCGTCGCAATATTTGTTTAGCGGCTCTAAATTAGGTGAGGCAGATAAGCCTCTTGAAAAAACGAAGGGAAAAAAGAAAAACTTTGACATCAGATGCTGAGATATCCCAGTGTCGCTTGGAATGTTGAATGTCAAATGGGGAAAAAAACTAGTCGTTACCTGCACAGCAAAAACTAAAAGATAAACTGAAAAGAGGGCCTCAAAATAGAATGTGCGGAAATTTTTTAAAGACCAAAGACGCCCATGTCCCCACTCACCTTCACGACCAGCCCCTCCGAAGGGGGCTCAGGGACGGGCAAGTCCACCAAGCCCAAGGGTTGTGATGGCACCTGTATCTCTGCACGACGCATGGTGATGACTTAATTCTGCAGCGCAAGTAATCCTACGAAATCAAACTTCAGCTCAGGGCACGCTGCGTCTCCAATGAAAGTCTCCTGGCAGATGACGCGGGCCTTGGGCAGACGGGTAACTTTTGCTCTTAGCAGGTCAGAGCAGCAATCGGGGCATCAGAGGGGGCCTTACATGGGGAAACTGAAACAGGACTTGGTAAAATAACGTTAAGCTTGACCTAAGTAATTATCATTGTATTACTCAGCAAACGAGGTACAGTTTCACTAGATTGGGGAAAAAAAAACGTAACTGAACCCAATGCAAAACGTTTAGTTCTTCTGACACAGTTTTTTTAAAGACTGGATGAAAAAATGAAGTTTCCCTGTCTTTATCGATTAAATTAATTGTTTCCACAAACACAGATTAGTTTATCAGTTTGTTTATTTAGTAGTGATCGGAGCAGGTCAGCCCAGGTAAGCACAACTGACACTTTGCGTGGTCCCCGCGGTAGCTGTGGTATTAATTCGGCTTCGACGTAGTACTGAACATTATGTATTAAAAATGACTGTTGCCTTATAATTATGTCGTAAGTTGGTGAACAGAATACTTTAATGAGAAAACTAGATATAGACGATGCAAATAAAACGAAAAGGAGAAAATAAAACTCAGGTTTAAACGAGAAATATTAACGCGATTGATACAGCATCTATGCAGTTTCGATCATGCAGTTGCATACAATTCATCTCTTTCCTAGTTTTTTGTTTGCACTATAGCAAATGAGATTGGAATATATGACACGTTGACAGTGAAGACCTTGAAACCCTCATCTATAGTGTATGAGACTTCGCAGGTTATTTAAACCTAACCTATCTGTTTCCTGATCACCCAGAGCCAAACGGATATTTTTACCGGTGGGACGCGCGATTGCAATTACTCCACCCTTTTACTTGTAGTCTATTGGCTCGGTATCTCGCCGTTTCTTTAATACCAAATATTTTGTCGAATATTTCCCAGAAACTCGGACCTGTTGTGTCCAAGCTACCGGTAGTAATATTTGGCACAATATCAGAACCTAAAAACGCAGGATCAGGGTGTGCACTAGCTGCTATAAGTACATATATAAATTAACTTAGAAAAACATTGTCAATCTACCGTATATACATTTTGTTCAAAAATGAATTCGTGATTTGTTAACAAGGCGTTGCACAAACAACAAAAGTAAACATTGTCATATATTTTATTCAAGCAAAATATCTGCTGAAAATGATAATACAAATGTGAACAACTGTATGTGTCAGATACAGTAATATCAACCTAAAATGGCCCCATCATTCAATATACTGTGTAAATGTATACAATTACACAAAAATATAAGAAAAAATTTTAATGTGTTTATTGAACACACACAAAAAATAACAATAAAGCAATAGCTAAAAATAAAAACTGTAAGTTTAATAATTATTGTACAAAATAAGGCAAAAAAAACTTCAAAAACACACTTTTGCTGAGCAACGTCAATGTGCTAACTAATAAAAGTACTGTAAAATTTTGCTTTAAGTAATTTTTTTTGTTTTATGTTGATTAATTTACCCCTTTAACAGATGTTTATGGAATTTATTCAATGTTAACCCTGGATGTAGAACGGGGGAAATAATTGATATTGTCACCAAAAATAATGGTTAAGTATACAAGCTTATAACATGTTTGTTTAGTCATTTAAAAAATCATGTAATTAAAACTTGAAATTACACATATTTCAAAATTCTTTGTTTTTATCTTGCACTTTTGTCCAAACAAAGCCAGAAAGCATGATCCAAGGGTATACATAAGACACAATACTGAAATTGTCACTTTTGTGCAAAAAATAATTTTAAAAATTATCATAAAGTAATACAGAATAAAAAAAGATCTATATAGACCTACCAGTTGGGTCCCTCACAACCTAAATCACTGATAAAAAAATATTCCATTCTAAAAAAAACTAAGCAGAACTTTAGACTCCTGTTAAACCATCTGCATACTGAAAAGTTATGCAAGTCACATAGTGAAATTTAAGGCAAGTTTTAAAGGGTTCCTAAATGCAGCGTTGGTCGTCTGCCATGAGCTTAACTGTAATTTTACTCACACTTGCCACAACAAACTTTCCAGTGTTATTCTTAACTCAAGTAGTCTGTATGTATGAAAGGGTGAACTTCCAATATGTTGACTTTTTTCTTTTACCAATATAGGAAAACACTGGTATATACAAAATGTATGACCACCTGACAAAATATTGCAAGGTATAAATTTATACCAATACAGTTTAGTTTTGGTAAAAGAAAATTCTATTAAATGTCATGCTCACAACTAGGAGTATATGTTGTTAATGAATTCTGTTTATTGAAAAAAAGATAGCTGCCCCCAACTTAACACACACACACACACATGCACACACACATACACATACACGTGCGCGTGCACACACACACAAAACACACAGCAATATGTACTAAACCATAGGTTCTAAACCATATATGTATACACCAATACATTGAGATCATCACATATTTCTAAAACTTGGACGGAATATTCTATTTTATCATGCAATTCAAAAAATACATAAATGTCATGTAATTTCAGCAGTTACCATCACTGCTATCATAATTATTTAACAGTGTAAGTCACTGCAAAACACAATAGGTGAAATACATGAAGCAGAAACAGTTGGATTACTGAAAAGAAATCAAACCATACACAAAGGCAGTGTATATTACAGCATGGCTTTAGCATCCCCGGTGATCCAAATTGGCAACCTAATGTGCAATTAAAAGGAGGAATTACCCAAATGGAATGCAAAAAATCTCAAGAGGACTATAACAAGTGAACCATCAATACATTCAAGCAACCAACTGAATTATAAAAACACAGCAGTGGATAATAATCAAATCAGAAAACACCGCTCTTGTAAAATTGTATCTTTAAAAAATCTAATCAACTTGGTTCAGAAACTATGCAGTTTTCAAAAAATTCTGTCTTCTGATTTTTTGAAATCATATCACTTTATAACATGATAATAACACAAACACCAACTTCATTTGTGCGACTTTCTTTTCTTTGCAGGTGGACCATTGGTGACCTTGACACTGGTAGGGGAGCACACTGGGGTGTCTGGGATCTGAAGCTCCACATATTTATCCATAAAAGGTTTCACAGTGCGCCAAATCTGGAAAAAAAAAATTATACATAAATAAATAAATAAATATGTAATGTGACTGTTTCCTATAAAAGTGCACACATGGTGTTTTTGCACTTATATATACAGTATATACTATATATTGTGTCAAATGTTTCATGTTGCGCAAGAATTTCAACTTTAAGAGCAAAAAGATCAATTTAGAGACAGGCAGAGTGGAACAAACATGGTTTAAAAGGTGTCTTAATGTCAGGAATTTTACCTTTTAAGATATATTGGTTTTAATGATCAAATGTGACGTGAGAAAAGAAAAAAAACAGACTTTGGAATTAACTGCTGATTGCATCCACTGAAGTAATGTGATTAAAACATTGGTGATAGTGGCCAGACTGTTTGTTGGCTCCAGGTTGGTTGATTTATTGGCTTGATGTAAGACCTAGACCCCATTTCCAGAGATTAGATCGATCTACTTTAGATCGACCTAACTCCCTGGGGGTTCACGCTAAATAGCTGTCAGCCGAGCAGGCAATAAAGTTAATTACTCCTTTACAGCTTGTAGTAGGAGGGACGGACATTTAAGCCGGATTATCTGACAGTAATCTAGTGAGACTCCCCGGGGGGATAGATAGATATAAAATCTATGGGAATGCCCCCTAGACAAAATCTCTTACCCATGGACATAGGGACCATTCCCAGATCCTATCATACCAACTGTGGATCAATCTATCTCCAAGGGGATTCTCACAAATTGCAATCAACTTAAGCAGCTTAGATGTCTGTCACGCCTACTGAAGCTGCTATAGGGGGTAATTATTTATTGTTTAGCAGCTTCAGTAGGTGTGCCAGACATCTAAGCCAATTAAGCTGAAAGCAATTTAGTGAGAAACCCCTTGGAGAGGGATTGATCCTGTTAGATTGATCTAGGAATCATTGGGAACCCAGTCATAGTCCAAAATAGTGATAAGCGGGCTATAGTTGTATGTCACAATCTGCGGCAATGACTCAATCTTTTCAATGGGCGAAATTATCAAATACTTAATTTTATAATCACAAAAATTAAATTTTAAGAAATTATAACTTAAAAATACAGTAATTGCAAAATTCTCAATTTTGACCCTTAAAAAAGATTGAGTAATTACCCTATGTGTTACAGGATATTTATGTCGCAATCCTCCAGCTGTCACAGCCCTACTTCAGACATTAGTCAACAGAATTTATCTCCTTTCATACTGCCTCAGTAAAGTGGGTAAATACCATCAAGTACAAGTCCAAATAGCTGTATTTTTTTAGTATCATTAACAAATTTCCTGGGTCTAACTGTATTTTCTAAGATTAATTAATTGCCCTCCTTTCTTGACTTGCCATAACTGTGGGAAATTTTTCAAGTCCTTAACTGTGGCTATATGTGGCTTTTTCAACTTCTACCATCGCTTTGAGCACTGTTTTCTAGGTTTTCTAGGTTGTGTGGGATTCAAAATTGAGTCAGGATGGTTGACAGGTGGTGAGTTTCATTAGGAGGTGCAAAACCAAGCTATTTTGGTGACATTTAATTCATGGCATTCATATGTTAAAAATTACCGAAAAATATCCTCGTCTTCAAAAAAGTTCAACCGGATGTGCTAATCTCACACTTTGTCCCCTTAAGATAACCCTTTTTATCAAATTTTCAAGATAATTTTTACTAGATAGAATAAAGGCCCATTCAAAACTACTGAAGCCACTCACTAAAACAGGGAGGTTTAACTGCACAGATGTCTTCGTGATTATGTGTGCACCCCCATAGCAAGCCCTCAAATTCTTTTCACTAAGATACCCCCACAGTGACTGCTCACCCACCTCTTTCAAGAAAAAAGTAAAAACAAAGTAAAATAAATTTAACTTATCAATAAATATCCATTTAAAAGATCTTCTTTAGCAACTCAGAAAATTCTAGCTCAACTATTCAAATATTTTTCCAATATTTGCCATTTTTAGATACATAATTCATGATTCAGAAGTTATACCCCCACTGAGATAAGATCTCTCACCTGTTCCGAACGGAGCAGCTTGGTGACAGCTTCTATGTCTGGTGCCATGAATCTGTCCTTGTCCCAGGACCTAGAGAACAGAGGTCATAGATTTTATTAGTCTATGTCATTGATATCTATATGTGTGATTGACGAGTGATAAGTCATGTTTGAATTTTGGGGGCTGATGCTCTTTTTTTTTTTTTTTTTTTTGTGTGTGTGTTGTGTGTGTGGTGGGGGGGGGGGTTGGCGACCACAAGGATTAAAAAACAGTTTTAGACAGTACAGCGATGAAAAATTGCTGTTTTTTGCTAGCTATACTGTTCTTTTATTTTGTTTCATTTATTTATTTTATGGGGGAGGGGGGCTATAGTGAAAAGGGAACCTTACATGTACATTCCCCCACTATACCAGTATTGCATAATTTTAACTTATTAAGTTATTGTTACATTGGCAATTGAACTGATATAACTAATAATATATTCATATCATATGGAGTAAACTTTTTCAACCTGTTGCAGTATACAGTTTATACCAGTAACTTTAAAAAATCAGTTACTTTAATTCATAATATAACTGCCAATCCATTTAACTAAGGGGTCACATTTTTTACTGTCAAACTGGGCAAGGAAAACATACACACCCTAAAAAGAACAGAAAGTAAATCTGCAGTCATTTTCATGATGGTACAAGTAAATCTCAAAGACTGAAGAAGCAAATCATTAAAAAAGAAAAAAAATCAAATGCATCTTGACTATCTGGTTGAGCAGCAAATCATCCTAACAAGTTGAAAGAACAACTATTCTAAAAAAAGTTTAAAAACATTTAATGACCTCTACAAGTTACAGGAAAAAAACATGCACTGACATCAATCACACATGTATTTGCTAGTGATAAATAACACATTAATTCAGCTAAATACCAACATCCTTTACAGAGTATACAATAACCAGTGTTAAATTAGGATGTTTTCCAGTGAAAGATCACTGTGACCTTTTCTGGCATTATCAGGCTAATCTAGTGTTAATAATTATGGGATGCGATGGAAGGAGAGTGAGAAAGGGGAATTCTTACCTACACCTGTATTGGATAAACATTTTCTTGGATCAATGCATCATGGTTTTAATTCATCAAATGGCCAAAAGATGTTCAGTAAAAGCAAGAAAGTTGGCCATATTAGATCTCTGCTAGACCTAGGATATCTATAGGGAAAGGTTAGGGGTCACATATGCCACAAAAGCCCTTTCAAGCATGTATAATTGGTACTTTTCTAGTCTATTCAAAAATCAAATCACCCAGTTCAATTATAAAAGCTTCTTATGAAAAAAAATAACATATTCTATAAGACAAAGATGACCATCTGCCCCAGCAGTAACTATATATATCATCAATGCATTTAACTTCAAATTAATACTTTCTTCACTGTTGTGAAAATGCAATGATCAATTGATAAAATTCAATTTGGAATTAACACTCACTTGACCACAGTTCTGACCAGTTTGTGGACCTCTTCCAGAGGAGCTGTAGTCTTCAGGGGTCTCAGGAACTCTATAGCTTGGCAGGCTGACAGGAGTTCTATGGCCAATACTGTTGAAAATGGATACAGATTTGCTTCATGAAATACAGATTTCGATACAGATGTGCTTCATAAAAATTAGTATCATCAACACTGATTAAACACACAACTGCTTCATTTCTGAAACTTTTCCATTGCATCAGATGTGCCAAAGTTACTGCACATCCCAACACACTGAACCTCTGCTCTACTATAATCAAGGAGTTATAACTGTTATAACTCCTTGCTATAATCACCATGTCAACCTTACACCCACAAATTATTCACTCCAATCTCTTCTCATTCAAATGACCCAGTGTTTATACTATACCACAAGTTATATACTTGTACTATACCACATATAATTTACCCTGTATTGTACCACACATACCTTATCCTATACTATACCACATGCAACTTATCCTATAGTATACCACATACCCTGTACTATACCAAACATAATTCACTCGATTCTATACCATAATAACTTACCCTGTTCCACGTTCTCCACCACCATCAGTGCTTTCCTGGCAGACCAGCCCCCCATGCTGACATGGTCCTCTGTCCCAGCACTGGTTGACAGGGAATCCACAGAGGAGGGGTGACACAGGGTCTTGTTCTCTGACACTGAAAAAAAATAAAAAAAAGGGTAATTGGTCATTTTGAAAGAGCAAAACTGAATCATTATTTCAGTCAATTTGCATGATAGTAAATGATAATTTTGTGAATAGCAAAATCCTGCCTATGGCCACATTCAGAACCACTTGATCCACATATTAACTAGTCCACAGGTCAAATATGGCACCCCCTTGACAATGGATCTCGGCCTCCAACACATGCCATCAAAGTAGGTCCAGAGCAATTAAATCTCAGCATGCATTCAAGTGGGTGGCAATATATTTGGCCCACAAACTAGTTAGTCCTTGGATGAACTGTTTCTGAATGCACCCTATGCCAGTGTATGTGTACCTACCTAATGCTGCAGCAGTGCAGTGTGCTATCATGAACCCTGAGTTAAGACCACCACCACTGGTGAGGAATGGGGGAAGCTCACTTAATGCTGGAAAGGTTTGTGAAATAACCATCAATAAAGAACAAGTCACTATATATGTGTATAATCTACAATCAGCAGCTGTGGGGAATTTTCTCGATCTACTCGCAATATGCCATATTTTGTTGGCTTTCTGGCCATTTGCCTCTGAGGATGATGGAGTTAATGTTAATTTACATGTAGCTTCTGTCTGAAGTTGTGAGGTCAGCAGAGAAAAGCACCCCTCATCAAATTATTCAGTGGTTATATCATAACAAATAGACTGGTTAAAACATTACCTAGGAAGTGTAAATACTGAAAATACTGCTTTAGTCATAATTATCTGTCCTACAGAAAAAATGCCTGTAATGCTTTCTTTATCTGTCATTAAAGCTGTGGTAATAGCAAATTTTAAAACTAATCTATTTTGTTTTTTAATCATCTTTTACCAGTGCCATATTGAACTGATCAAAAATTGCACTGGAAAAAATGCAAGATTAATGTACATAATAAAGTGTAGTGGGACTTTTTAAGCAATAAATGATTAGTATTATTATCATTATTAATGTTGCTTTAAGTGAAGTTTGCTTATACCTGGATTTACAAGTCTTTCGGTTCTCCTCTCACTCATGTTTGCAATTTCATGGATCCCAATGGCAAGATAATCAAGAGCCTATTGAAAAAGGAAGTAAAAAAGTTTTCTTTTTGTATTTCTACAATGGTTCATTTAACAGATATGACCATTTCATTCTTTAAATCTGAAGTAGCTATCAGAACAGCAGCCAATCTGGTGCACTGTCCTGTAATTCACATTTTCAAAATCAACCACCATTTTTTGTCAATATTAGCTCAGATCTACCGAAAAGGTTTGAGGTGATTTTAGAGTAGAAGTGCATGTATGTATTTAATCAGCAAAGAGGGATTGGAGAATCTTGGGCAATGTGCTTGTGTAGTGCATACCTTTGCAGGATATTCTCCATGGAAGTTCCCACCAGAAATGGATTCCCCACGATCAGGGAATATCATCTAGACATCTGGTTAAGAATTTCTCTTAAAAAATTTGAATTGAAAAAAATGTGTGCAAAATAAACATTATATTCCAAAGTGGCCATATACATTTTGACCCACATCATTAACATATTTAAAATGTGTACAGTTTGTATCCAGCTAATCAACATAAAAAAAAAGTTGGCAGTGGGGTGGGATGAAATAACCACCCTTTTGTCCAAAAAGGTATTTTTGAAACAAAATTTGATCTACTAGTTCTATTTCTCTTCTAAAATTTGATTAAAGAGGGGGGTTAAAAGGTCAATTTTTCACTAAAAAACTCCCTTTGAAATTTTTTGACAGTCTTGATGTGGCATTGAAGTTTGTGTTCATGCAAAGTATAAATACATAAAATCACCCAGATTTAAAACCTAGAACAATGGATACAGGATTGTCAGTAGCACTGTTCATTTCCACAGTGAGAACTCCTTTTACAAAGTCTACAGTATCATGGACCACACCATGGACCTAGAAATAAGAATACTTCCATCAAATAGTGTTATGTGACACATCTTGTCTTTTTTACTTTTTCTTTTCAAACTTTATGTAGCTGATATGCTTCCCCTAACACTCTCTTAATCTGCTTGTATTGAATATTGTTTGGTTAAAAATTGTGAAATGCAAACAATGCTTATATTAATAATTGAATATATATACCAGGTAAACTTTTTTTGGCAGAATTTTGTTATCTTTAACTTCATGTTCCTTTACTATCACAATGTCTTTTAAAATACCAGAGTGAAGTGTCCAAAGCACTACTAGTACATCTTTCCCATCTCACAATCGATGTTTTGTTTTTTATAGCTTCAAAATTTAAAAGCTTTTTTTTTATTTACTTATTATGTTTCTTTTTTTAATTTCAAATCTTACCTGTGGAGTGCAGCGAAGTGTGTAAGCGTCCTGGACACGGTCACAAAACCTGTGACTCTCTGCAAGAAGATAAGTGAAAATCTTTAACAATTAAAAAATAAATGTTATACAACTGTAAACGCCATTGGAAATGGTTCCATTGAGTGATATTTTTATGGAGACATTTAAAACAAAATAATACTTTATAAGGTTAAGTTTTAAATCTGAAGAAAAATTTAACATCATGAGGCTCTTGCCAACTGGCACCATCACCCTGGGACAGACCTTGGGATAGTCCCTGTGACGGACCCTGTGAAGGTCTTTGGGACAGATCCCAGGATAGACCCAAAGATAAACCTTGGGAGAGACCTTAGGACTAAACCTGAGATAGACCTTGGGAAGGACTTTGGGATAGGCCTTGGGATAGACCCTGGGATAGACCCAGAGACAGACCTTGAGACAGACCTTGGGATAGACCCTGGGGTAGACCAGTGCAGATCCAATGAATCCAAAGTGTACTTTTACCTGCTATCTCTGAGGGGTAGATAGTGGAATGGAGCAGAGAGCGCAGTCTTCTGGCCACCTGAATCTGGCCTTTGTGTGGACGCAGTTTATGGATGTCTGAAATAATTTTAATAGGCATTAATACAGAATTTAAACTGTGTACTTTAATTTTTTTCAAATTTTTAAAAATGTACATTCTTTCATTTTTATCATTTTCGCTTCACTGTTTTCTTTGTAAGATTTACAATTATTTTCTGAACTTAAATATATGAAAAAGTTTCATATATTTAAGTTCAGAAAATAATTGAACTAACAGGCCCACAAATCTTTTTCAGGGTGCATGGCATAAAAATCTATTGAAAAAATTTTAACACATTACCCATTCATTTTGTACTCATGTTATACCATATATGTATTGCTGTTCTCATCTTACCAGTATCAAATGCCTTGGTTGTTCCTTTCAGAACATCAATGGTCAAAGCAGCAATCACATCTCCCTGGCGAGCAGCTGTCCCAGCTCTCTCCACAGCTGGAGAGATAAAAATTGTGACACAATCTCAACTAGCACAATGTTGAGTATCCTGCACATCTAAGCACATTTCTCAATTCACTACATATACAGCTCATTAAAATAAGCACAAATAACAATACAATTACATTTAATTCATATGTAAGATGAAAGAAATAAAACTTATAAATGAATACTTAAAGTAGTGATAAAAATGGTTGTTAAGTATTTGCTACGTTCAGTAGCTCTATCTAAAAAAAAAAAAGATTAATTTTCATGTACACTAAAACTGTTTCATAAACAAACTAAATTTGAAATAAGAGTATTATGCAGTAGGCTTTAAAATGTTAATAAAAAACTATCATCAGCATCCACTTTAAGTGGCACAGGGAAAATGCCCTAGAGGCACCTTAAGTTATATTACCACTATAATTTGTTGTGGAACTGTGTATTTCTCATAAAAAATTTTAATGTACACCATACCTTCTATGCCAAGGGCAGTAATAAGTTGGGTACCATTGATGGCAGCTAGACCCTGGAATTTTCAAACAAATAATTTCATTTTTCTCATGCAACATTCAACAAATTGATTCCTCACCAAGAAAATCCGGGGGTAAATAAATCTAGGCCCATGGGCAAATACATGACACATGCCTAAATGGCAATGGGTGTACATTTTAGCTCATGCATGATTCCCAAATGACACCCAAGTCAACATACACATATTATTCAGTGACAAAACAATGAATGTAAGTCCATCTATCCCATTGAATGTCATGCCCTATTACTCAGTATTTTCATTACACCGTTGATAAACAAATACGGTTAATCAAGCCTCACCTCCTTTGCTCCAAATTCTACAGGTTTCAGTCCATGAGATTCTAAAATCTGCAATGGGAAAAAATTTTATGTTCCAGTAATCATGAAAACAATAATGCCAATTAATTTATATTGTTGAGTACATAAAATATTTTTTCAACACTAGGTACAATGCACTCAAAAAAGGTTTACTGCTCCATTATACTATACAGTCATGTTGTGCCCAACAGATTATATTTTATTTGTGTGAGGTCTTTTGTTCAGAGGAGGCAATTAAGCCTATTTTTTTTTAAGATTTGCAAACCTTCCACATTTTGATTCTAATGTATCAATTTCTAACATTAAGTGTATCAACAAAAAAAATGTCCAAATATTTTTTTTTTCAAATCAAAGCATGCTGAATTAATTAAGCTATAAATTAAAGCATGCCGAATAAGTTAAACGTTTAACACTGTTATAAAAATTTGAAGGTAAAATGGTGTCAGAATTCTACCAAAATTTTTAAAAAATCATATTTGAATTACTTGCCATTTTAGCATATGGCAAGTACTCAATCTTTTCATTGGGGGGGAATAGTGAATTTTACAGACAGGGTAATTTTATAAGACATGACTTCTTTAAATTAGAACATTCCTATTGAGTGGTAGCAAGAAAATTAAAAGCAGGCCATTGCACAGTTATACAGAATATAAATTTTGTGATGATAAAATTATGTATCTGAAAGTTTGATAGTTTTTGCCCATTGAAAAGTTCGAGTACATGTAATTACCATATATCAACTTACATATTTTGCCTCTCCCCATCCACTCTCTGGGCTCCACATCTTACCCTCCCCCATGAGCCCCAGAGCCAGATGAGACAGGGGGGCGAGATCACCACTGGCGCCCACGGTACCCTTCTCTGGCACCCAGGGCAGACAGGACGCTAAAGAGAACAAAGTAAAATGACATCAACTGCATTGCCATGAGAGAGAGAGAGAGAGAGAGAGAGAGAGAGAGAGAGAGAGAGAGAGAGAGAGAGAGAGAGAGAGAGAGAGTCCGTCCTTACAAAACTTAAGATTTTTTCCAGAAAACAATTTTTAATTTTTTCTTGCTTTTTAAAAAAGTAATAAAGAACTTAATGAAAAAGAGACAATTCAAAGAAATTAAGATTATTCCTGGATGTGTCAGTACTCATAATATCTTGTACAATTATTAATGCACAATAGACAACATGTACACTGCATATTATCCTACCATTGAATGCATCTATGAAGTGACCCATGCTTTTCCTTGACATGCCACTGTGGCCCTTTGCCATGACGTTAATTCTTAAGGCCAGCAACATGCGTGTGCGCTCAGGCGAAAGAGGTGGACCAACACCAGCTGCATGTGAACGAATCAAGTTTTTCTGCAACTCCCTGACAATAAAAAATTAGACAATTATGTCTGTACATATGTTAATTACACCTCTAAGAAAACATATGGTTAACAACTTAAAAATAATGAAAAGTACACATTCATCCACATTATATGTATCAAACAAGACTTAAGTAAAATAGCGGATTTTATTTTTAATTTACCAATTCAAACATGGAAGAATATTATGGAAAATATGTATAATGATGACTCAGCAATAACTGCCCATTAATTACAAAATCTGACTTTTCTTTACCATCTAATCGCAATGTCAGAGTCTAGACTTAATAAACAAGTAACTTCCAATGTGATATGACCCCAAAAATCTAATCACTTTTCACTCAGATGAATTGAAATAAATTTCAAGGTTATAAATTTGATAAAAAGTTTTTAGGAAATAGACCAGACATGGTCATAGTTAAGAATTTAATGTGTACATTTTCAATACCTAATCTCTTTTAAACCAATCAAAGTAAATAACTTGAACAAATTGTCTTTATAAGTATCATAACTGAAAACCAACTTACAGCAGCTTTTCTTGTTCAATAACAACCCTTGCAAACTTGCCAAAGCCAGTAGTGACTCCATACACAGCTGGAAAGTAAGAATAATCATGTCACACTTTATTCAACTTGGAAAATGGCATGTTAAAAAAGGAAGAAGAATCAATAAAAAAAGTCTAATGGAGAAAAACGTTCATTTGTAAACTATCAATCAAGATGGTTTCCATCAACATTTTCAGAAACCATTTCACTATTACTGTTAATATATATGTACATATTAAAATGAATGAGCTTATACTCATTACACAGGATATAAGAATTTAAATTACTTTTATTTTCTTTCACCATGCAATCAAGCAGGGCTCTTGCCTTGTCCACCTTTTCCCAACTTTCTGTAGTTACCTGGGCAATGAAAAAATACCCCAGTGATTTTAACATACAAATATAACACTGATGAACACGTATTATTTGATTTTTTAGATATACTAGTAAAGTCATGACATCATTTGGAATAATCATTGAGCATCACAACATGAACTTTCATTTGCGCCAGAGACCAGTTTTCATTTATCTACTGTAGGACAATACTGTAGTTTGAAAATGTTTTCTACCTTTATTTTGTACTCCCCCTTCCCTAGCCTCATGAGGTCATCAGCTGTGAGGCTACTGCCATCCAAGTGAATGTACTTCAATTTTTGAAAAACAAAATGTAATAATCAATAAATACATACTGGGTAATGAACATTACAGATTTCTGTTTGGTGAATGTTGGAATGAGTAAGCACTCATACAAAAATGAATGAATAACTACAATCAATGAATACATTAGGTAAATAAACCTAAAGACTGACAAATAAAGGAAAGTACACTGTACCTGTGAAATAAATTCATAATTGGACGAGAAATTGACTAAACATGGGAGAAAAGAACAGATTTCAAGAAATAAAAGCTAAAAAAACAACAGATTCATGGCACAGATCTTCAGCTCTCTTTATACCAGCATCAATGAACAATGTCAATGAACTTCTGTGTACTGAGCACAACTACCGGTACAGCCTACCCAAACCATTCGGACACATTGTGTATTTTCGCGTATTTTCAAGTCAGGCTGGGTCAGATCAGGTCAGATAAGAGGTGCAGTGTTTACTACAGTATAGGCAAGCATAGAAAAAATCAATTAAAAATTTGATGTAAGTTATTGGGTTCAGATTACATGAATTTCTTTAAGTCTCTTCATAAAATATGTGACTGTATAAAATCGCTACCCTGGTTTAAAAGTTGCACTTTTGGAAGTAAGTTTTGCTGTTTTTCTCTGATCTGACAGATCTAGAGATTTTGCAGAATGCAGCATTTAATAATTCTAATAAATAGAACAAAACACAATTATGATATACGTACTCAAAATCTGGTAAAATTGACTAATTCTTGTTAAATGGATTGGCTTGTTGCTAAAAAGGTGAAGGCAGGGTGACCAAAGAAAAACAGCAGTCTGAGGTAAGGGACCCAGACATTAAATGACCTTAAAATGCTGTCAATTGATTGGCTGATAAGTAGGTTAAGCTGGTTCTGTACTTAAACGTGCAAACAATACTTCCTTTTCAATACCATTTTCGTGTATTCTTAGGTTAAGATACACAAAAATTTGGAAATTTTAAAAGTCCACGGTGGTTTACTAAATTTTAAAATACTAAATTCTTGCTCAATGCTTCTTTTAGAAGGGTATGCATGCACAGTTATCACTTTCAAATTAAAACACATAGGGGAATATGTTCAGTTAGACATAAAGAAATGTCACTTTTCTGTAACATTTTCACTGTTTTTTTTAAACTAATTTTTTGAAAATTAAATAAAACTTTAAAAGACATGATTGTTAGTTTATTACATTCATGCTAAATGAACTCACCTCATTGGGTAGAATATATGAGCCTGGACTTGGATAAAATGTCAAGGAGTTCTTAATGAAAAAAAGTCATAACAACATTGCTGTGCATCTTAGTTTGACAGACCTGGTTAACAGCCAAGTTTTGATCAAAAACAAAAAAAAAAATTGCCGTAAGCAAACTTATATTTCTTGGAAGTAGGGAATTTTCCATTTCTAAAAATAGGATTTCACTTATTAACTCCACTGATGAAGTGTTTAGAAAACAAGCAGAAAACATACCGGTAAGCAATACAATTTTTTATTTCTTTTAAAAAATGAAATGAAGCCTTTCTGCAAGAAAAAAATTATTATAGACAATTTCAATATGATACTTCTGGCCCCATAGCCAGCAATTTCAAAAGTAGACCTTTTGGCATGCAATCTTCGTTAACCTAGATAAATTTTACCCAGCAGGAACCTTCTCCCAGCAAAAAAGGGAGTTCTTTTAAAACAAAAAGGATACACTTGCTCTGGTATATAGGTTACTTCCACTGGGCCTGTGATTGGGCTGGAGACATCGCTTTCCAATACTGAAAATAATTAAAAAGATACTTGTTACAGAGGAAACTGCATGACACTTCATGTCAATATTCTTGGAGAAAATTAGGTTAAAATGCAATCAAAACCAAATCAGATGACATTCTTGCTTGGGGGAGTAGTAATTGTCTTTGGATAGATAGTACATGCACCCTGCACATGCAAGCTTGTGTGTATGAGTGTGCGTATTGTGAAACCATTAATCTGCCTTTAGGATGTCAGTGGAGGGGGGGGGGGGTGCTTATAGAAAGAGTTTCCAGTAAACTTTTAAATTCTGATTGGCCTTGCAGCTAAGAGATGGTCAAATTTACAAAAACTGTAGACTAACATTGGCAGTGCATGTGGGCACAGTCTGCCGTGTGGCGGCAGTTCACTGCTCTATGAAAGGCCTCTAGGCCTATATCAAACAATATTGCGTGGATAAGTACAATTGAATACCTGAAGCATACAAATCAGTCTAGTCTGGGCCAGTCTGAACCGACCTTATAAAACGTAATATGTTTTCAAGCTTTGTGTAACTGCAAGCGCAAGGCATTGTTCCGTGCTGCCTTAGCACTTTGTATTCAATACAACTATTATTTAACCGTCAAATTTTCATCGTGCACATGTTTACAACTATATTTTTCTATTCACTTCCCAGACTTCATCTTTCCGGTCAACTTATCGTAGACTTTCATCTATACTCACGAAGAGATTATTCTAAATCAGTAAAACAATTAATCCAAAACTTTCTCTCATTTTGTATTGTTTGGTGATTGAATACCCACGTGTTGTTGGTACATGCATACTGTATGTTATCGTGTTGTGAAAACTACTACTACTACATGTATCTTTATTAAAATGTAAAACATGTATCAAAAGACTCCAAACTTACCAACTGAAACAAACTCGTTGTCATCAAGCACGGATTTAATTAGGTCAGCAGGATCGAGAATGGCCCCTCCTTGCGTTTTACGAACTTCAAATACTTTTTCAATCTCGGTCACATTTTTGTTGGAATCATGCTCAACTGTGCCGCTTTTGTTTCTCGTGTATCGACGGAGTGCCTCTTCACCTAGCCAACCTATAGTTTCATTCCCCCTGCTGCATGGAACTGCAAACCACTCGCCCCTTACTCGCACTGAAAGCTTCATTCTCTCTTCTTGTGTTCTTGTTTTCTGTGTGTTGGGAAACTGCGCTTTTATTTTGAGCCCGTCAACACTCCCCAAGCCACGTGCTTATTTATGTTGTCGCGAAAGCGGCGTCACAATAGGCCAATCAGAAGCCCGAATTTCAGACACACCTTTTCTGCGTGTGTCTAATGCTGAGCACGGTATGTCGGTATGTAAAAACTTTCTTATTTATGAAATTATTCTAAAGCAAATACACCAATTCCTCGTCTTTCGACAGTAAAAAACGTAAAGAAGTTATCTAGTTCAAAGTATTGATGATTAGTTTTGCATTTCGTGTGAATTATCATTCTTGCTTTTCTATACATCCAGAGGCACATCCGCTTTGAAGCTATCAGAGAGCATGGCAGGCAGAGTAAAGAATACAATATCTTTCGTGAAAAGCATATATAAAGATGACTTTAGATGGTATGTAACAAAAATATTTTTCACCAGTGTTTGGTCATTTTGAGCCTGGTAGATTTTTTTACTTAAATCTGTACAGAAAATTGTATATGATGGCATATAATAATACATTGCATAATTTACATTATGGCTTGATCATGGCATAGGCGACACACAAATCGAAACATGATTTATTTTAGCAGGGATTAAGTGGCATATAAAGGGCAAAAAGTTCAATATAAAGGATAATTTGTCAGGTTAAAATCCGTTCTTATTATCCAAATGATCAAATGATGGCCAAGAAAGGTAAGGTCGTTGATGTAGTTGTTCTCCTACTGTAACTTTGCCCCTCTTTGGGTTGGTTTCTGGTTGAAGTTGGTCTGGCAGCACCCTGAGCTTCACAGATAACTTGACACTAACCTCTTCACAATAGCCTATCTTCATCGTGTCAAGTTACCTCTGACGAAAATAGTTTGACCTAGTTTATATAAGCCAATCGAATCCAAGTTTCAAAATTTTTCACCAAACTTTGGTGAAAACGCTGATTGGTTGACCGTCAATCGGTAATCCTCGGCTGATTCCGCAAGCTCCATACTAACAACAAAGTTATTGTCGAGTGCGGAGACATCCGAGTAGTGCCGAGTGCATAACCGTACACAAAGAAAGCATGGCGTCTTCTACGAGTGACTACGTAAAATAATGTGTTATCTCTTGATTCTTTGCAAAATATGAGTATATCGGAATTGAAACCAGAGCAGTTTGAGGCCCTGCATCATTATCTACTGAGGGATGATGTATTTTGCGTGCTGCCCACAGGTTACGGCAAGTCCCTGATATTGAGCCTTATCTCTGATTGGTCCGGATTTGAACAAAGCGCGCTTTGACTCGTTTGCGTTCATTGGCTAGATCGTTCAATGAGTCATTGAGTGCGGGCTTTAAATTTGATTGGCGGGCGGCGGGGGCAATTGAATGTGGTCAGAGGTAACTTGACACGATGAAGATAGGCTATTGTGAAGAGGTTAGTGTCAAATTATCTCTGAAGCTCAGGGTGTCTGGCAGTGAACATGCCTCAACATTAAATAAAGGTCTCAAAAGAGGAAAATTGACCAAATTGTGGATTTAAAAGGTACTAGTGCCTGTGATGTAATTATTATTGGATGGTGTAATTAGTATGAACAGTCTTCAACAGGAAAATTGCACAAAATTCATGCAGTGCTACACATGTAACAGTGTACATATAAAAAATCTCCAGTATGAGAGCTAACGCGTGAATATTGTGCTGCTAGGAATTGACTGACCATGAGTACCTGATCTTGCATAAGTTGAAGCATTGTTTTACTTCATTGTAAGTCCAGCAAAATTTATTTTTTTCCTCTCACTGTATTTGATAACACACTTTTGGATGGATCTGTCACCAGGACATTCACTCTCTCTTTAAATTAATACTCGGTACATACTGTAACCAGTATGAATTATCAGTTTTTTATTCCTTTTACAGGTCAATAGTGAAGAGTGCAGTAGTATTTCTGGGTGGAGTTTTACTAATCCAGACCATTGCTAATTTGGAACCAGAGCCATTACCAGCAGCTCCCCAAGCTTAGACCAGGTAAATTATACATAGCAGTACTAAAAATTAATAATTTACTATAAAGTTCTTATATAAGAAATGATTGAAGTTTTAACAGTGACATGAAAAAAAGACATTTGATTTAAAAAAAGTTTCATTCACCTTCCTTTGATATTTCAGGCAAGGATATTTATGCAATGGAAATATCACAGTTAAAAGGAAATTGAAACCTCAGGGATACATCTGGCATGACAAAAATATAAATGATAAAAGACTTGAGACATTTTGCAGTGGTTTTAAGACACTGAACCCAGAGATGGAGGTTTCAAGTGCTGTGATTGGAAAGAGACAGCTATCTAAATACTAAATTTGGATAAAACCAGCACTTGGACTTTGGAATAGACTTGAGATGTATTGGGGAAAAATAATTTTAATGTAAAAAATTACATAAACAATACATATACATTTGTGTGGTGTAACATGTTTATATACGAATAAAGGTATGTTCTAAATCTGAAATGCACTGCTTATTAGTACCACCAGCGTATACGCTGGCGGTACTCATGGTTTTAGTCCCGGCCCGTCTCGTACAGCTCCGCCGGCTCCTGCGGCTCCGCAGTCGGGCGCCGGAAACAAGTCACCGTTACCGCTTCTCCTCCTAGACCGCCAGGACCTGTGTCCCCATCTCTTGGATTTAGTTCACATATGATCTCAACTTGAACACCCTGGTTTTTTTGTCTCTGTCGGTACATTGGCCTGGGCGTGACACTTGTTGAAACGCACCCTTGTCAAAATTTTTGAAAATTCAAGGCTAAATATCTCCCAAACCAAAGGAATTATGGGAAAAATTACCACAGAAGCCTGACCGAAAGTCATATCTGGAGATTCCAAATATGCCCTTAGATTTGACTTTTGACCTTTTTTTCAAGGTCAAACAAGCCAAAATTTTCTAAAAATGGGAATTTTCTGCAAAAAAATATTTGTTTGTGCTATTTTTTGGAAACTACACAGATCTAAGCTCTCCTGTTATAGTGAGGGGTTACAATTGGGGACTCCTTTCATCTTTGGGAGTTTGGGGTCAATCGGTGCATTTTCACGGGAGAAGCAGCCATTAGATACCGAAACTGAAAACTTGCTTTTATTCTGGAATG
>NW_019773759.1:113210-125168 GCF_001039355.2 Lingula anatina
TACTTTTCATGATGAACTGCACTTTGAAGTTTTCTGATCTTTATATCTCCAAAACTGGCAAAGATACGCCGATAGTTACTATTGAACTTGAATAGGAAGTTATATACAAGTAATCTAACTGTGACCTTTAAATTGACCTTTGACCTACTTTTCACCATGAACTGAACTTTGCAAATTTTCTAGCCCTTATATCTCCAAAACTGGCAGAGATACACCCATAGTTACTCTTGAACTTTAATAGGAAGTTATATACTGGTAATCTAACTGTGACCTTTAAATTGACCTTTGACCTACTTTTCACCATGAACTGAACTTTGCAAATTTTACATCCCTTATATTTTTGATATGGTATTGTTTATATTGGGTATTTCATTAAAAAACAGTGAAATATGGCACATTTAAATATATAAATCAAGTTGTGGTTAAAGCTACCATAACTGTTACAAAGTTTTAGCTACCATAACTAAATATTCGCAATTTTTAATGGAGTTGAGGATTTTATGTAAAAAGGATTTCAGCTTGACATTTGGGCATTTAAAAAGGAAGGGTGTTGAAAACATGTTAGAATCAATTATTATTCTCGTGACATAATAATGACGGATGATTTTAAACGTATTTATTTATAAAAATGGCTTGATTGTATGTCTTATTAAATGCATAACCGATTTCTGTGAAGAGTCTAAGAGAATTGTGAATTCGTCTTGTCTTGAGATATATCGGTACACATTTTGTTTTGTTTTTAAGACGGACTCATGATGTCCGAGAGCGAAGAGTGGGAACTTGAAGAGGTAAATCATAAGTACTAAGTGTGTTGTGGGATTTACAGGTGTTGTTTTTATGTCAGAGAAAAAGTTCCAATTTTTTTCTATATTGTGACAATTCGGTTTTTAAATACCCCAAACAGATTCATCTTAAAGAAACAGCTTCTGTCAGTCGTCAAATTTGTTGACTGCAGGCTGCAGCCCAGTACATTGAGAACAAGAACCAATCCTTTTTTTTTTAAAGTTAGATATTAGGAACTAGACATTATTGCTTCGTCCGCCATTTTATTAAAGATAAATAAAACCTAAAACTTCTTCTTTATTTGCTTTTATATTTTTTATTTTTATTTTATTTTATTATTATTTTTTTGTTTTGTTTTTATTTTTTAGGAAGCTGTTGTAGTTGTTGAGCTGTCGGGGATAATAGACAATGACACTGTCACAAAAAAAGGCACCAAATACAAAATATTGGTATGTAAAATTATAGTGCCTGTATGTGTAAATCTGCATTTGAATTCTATACATAAAAATTTGCTAGAAATTCACGGCTTTTTGATGTCTACAGCTTTGCTCTTCTTAAGAAGACTTTGCACTGCATGTTGCAATCTCTCTCGGAGGTTTCTGAACCTAAATAAGGATATTTTAGTGAACGCAGGTTTTAAGGTATCACACTCTAAGGGTTGGTAAGAATCAAAATCTGATTGTTCAGACTCTGATCATGTTAGAATACAACATGTGGTAATGGTATATTGATAAAGTAAATAAAACACAATAAATATGGAGAAGGACATGCTGTTGTTAGAGGGAGGAGATCAAGATACCGAAATGAAAAATAACATAACAAAATAGGATATTTGAATTGAGATCAAAATCGAGTAGTAATGGCTAATTATTAATAATGTTTATATTTTTATTGTCTATCCAGGGTGCAGAGACAGAACAGCCAGTGATGCAGGTGGACCGCTATATATTTGTAGGTGAATATGAAGACACAGTAGGTGCTGCTATCATCATGGAGCCAGAACCAACAGGTGAGTGCATTTATAAAGTAATTAAATTTTGTGCTTGTGCATGATTGTTTTTGATGAAGAACCAGGGTGTATTTGGTTAATAAGTTAATGAAAAAAATAGTTGATTTCACAGAAGAAAAGGGCACCATATTTTATAGTTTTTTTTTTTTAATAAAACATCATAAAAAAATCAATCAACTGGTCATATTTAGTAGACTGAAAATCTTTTCAGTTTTGTGAAAGTGAATTTCAGTTGCAAGTTGGGGATAAATCAAATGTTGTAGTGTACTAGTAATAATGACTGTTACGTGACTATTAACAACATTTTTGTCTTGTTTTACCCAATCATATGATGCTTGTTGTTATCTTCAGAGAGTGATCAAAGCAAACTGAAGTATAAGTGCCATACATTAAAGAAGTTGTCTATGCAGAGAGCTTTCTTAGAAGCAAAAGATGTTGAAAAACTTGCAGGTGAGGAAATATGAAGTAATTTTCAGAGATGAAACTCTCATTGAGTGCAACGGTCTGGTTGGAAAATATAGCGTGGGGTTCAGAGGGCTACCTAGGCCAGTGATATTTTTGGCTCCCAAAAAGTCGGAAATCTGCTGATAGTTGGAAATTATTGCCTCCCCGAATTTTGTGTGACCAGTGAGCACAATGTTTTGACTGTCTCCCAATGTGAATAAAAACTACCAAACAAGAGTAATTAATAGGTTTTACTCTACCTAGTTGAGTAGTATTTCCTAAAAAAAGGTTTTATAGATGCTTGTCAGTTGTGTAGATATCCCTTTTATATTGCTATTTTAAAGATTTCTTTTGTTAAGATGCTACAGTCAATAAATGCAAGAAAATATGCAACAAAATTTGAGTCTCTTTTCAATGACAAAAATTAATAATTTTCATAAACCATGGGATAGTTAATGAATAGTTAGTTAATCCTCTTCGTTCCCAGTAGAACACAGGGTGCCCACCAGAACTCTCCAACAGGTCCTTGTTACAGTTAATGAATGTTCAAGATAAATGGGACTCTCTTCCTATTTTAATTAGCAGTCTTAGCTTTTAGCCATTCATAATCAAAGCATGTAACTTTGTAACTTTTTAATTTTTCTCTCTCACAGGCCAATCAACTGATGGTGCAGAGCAAGTAAGTGAGGGTGCTGTACATGAGGGTGGAGAGGGGATGATGGAGGGAGCTGAAACTGAAGATATGAACCAATGAAAAGCCCGCATTGCCATCAGGTGGTAAAAAAAAGATCAAACAGCAGGAAGTAGTGCTCTCCTTGCTGCGGAGAAAGGGTGGTACCCTGGGTGGGCTTTAAGCCAGCTAAAGGGATGGAGCACATGATAGGTGTCCATGCATGGTCAAAGGCAAGAGAAATTGGACCAAGCTTGAAGTATAGCATGTCAATAGCCTGTTATTTGCTGTAGGCTGAAACAAGGCAGTTAATCCTGCTTTCCAAAACATTGCAGGTGGTGGTGTTTTTTTTGTATGGAAACAAAGCACATAAGCTGCATTGGACACAAAAACATAGCCCTAGTTGAGTTTGCAACACCAGATTTGATGCCCTTTTATTAGTGAAAACAACAAGAGTTGGTAAATCTTGTCAGAGATTTATGGTAACATGCTTTAGTTTGGTTGGTTGATAGTGTGAAGTTATAGAATTTTACTTCTGGTTATCATCAAGTACATGATGTTGTCATAAATCTATAGGAAGTTATTTGAGAAGGGGGCTTGTCAGAACTTTCCCAGCCCTTCTCATATGTCAAAGAATTATAGAATTGATACCAAAGAAGTAGAGTCAGTAAGTGGAGAAGACAATATTATGTTTATCATGATAACTTCTAGTTTTTAATTGGAGGCTGTTACAAACTGAAATTTGAAGAAAATCTTTGTGATTTTGAATTACAATTTTTAATTGGTGAAACAGAAGTAGATGACATCACATACCCAAGGCTGTCATTTAAAAGCACCCTGAGGTGTTCAAAGATTTCACTTTTAAATATATGTATTTTCATCCCTTCTGTTAACGATGCAGTTGTATCATTTTGACCATTTTGAATTTTTTAAAGATTAATCAATTTGAAATTCAAATGTTGAGATATCTGAATAGAATGCATTTTACAATAAAAAAGAATGTTTTGTTACTATGTTATGTTGCTTTATTTTCTCAATTTAATTTGCAAGGACAATTAAAACATTTTTCATGTGAAAACATCCAGTCACAAGACCTCAACAAAGTCAATTTTACCAAGGATATTTTGAAAAACATTTCTTGGATTTCACTGAAATATCAATTTGACACTAAATCTGCTTACGTATATAAATGTGAAGAGAACTTTGCCTTCAAGTATTTCTACAACAGCTGCCAGCTGAAATGGATTTCACATGGTAATAGATCTGACTAATAAAGAATAGTGAAGCAAACCCAGAAGCTTACAAGTACTTGCATTTTGCTCAAGGTTATCATGAGCCTAGTCCACTAGCAAATACATTTTACAATTATGTCATATGGATAATTGTGGAAACCAAATGGAGCAATCTTAAATTGTTTGAATTATTAGTTTGTGATATTCTAAAAGAAAACGAAGTAATATCATCACCAATTGTTTAAAATCTTAATAGTTAGTCTCAGTGCAATAATATAAAGGAAAACTGAAAGTTTCTCCAGCTAGGTGTTTCACCTAATTCTAGCAATTAACTATCAGTTGCTTTTAAGCAGTAGAGTTTATCATGCAATTTTCTAGTAAATTTAATTCTGAGACAGTACAGAAATTTAAAATAAAAATCACATTTTTTTCAACCTGTAGAAATTTTTTTTTTTTTTGAGCAGTGACAAAAATATCACATGCTTGCAGGTGCCTTAAGCAGTAGTTTGTTGTATCAATATTTGGATACGAAATACACATTGATTGACATTGTGGTTTAGAGTATAATAAATACATCAACAAGTAGTAATGAAATCTCACAACTGTAAATTATGAACAGTCCAGTTTTTATACACCAAAGCTTTCATATTGCACATATCAATATATAAAATTAACTAAATTTGTGTTAATAGCTTGTAGATATGTAATCTTTTTGCTGGAATGAAAGATACTTTGATGTTTAAAAAGCAAACAAATTAAAATATATGAACCTAGATTTATAAACCAAAAGCTCCACCTTCAATGGCAATATGCCATTTTTTTATATACCGTACCCTAAAATGCTAAATCCAAATAGAAGCTGAATATCAATTAAGTACATGAAAGACCATGTGATTATTATGTTAAAAAAGATCCATCTTGTTCCTCAGTTCATCCTCTGCGATTCCTCAGTCTTGGTACGTAAGAATTTGTCGTCTGCAGGGCCACAATGAGAGCAAGCCACAGAGGACACATAAAACAGACGTACCAAGCACTTCCTGTGACATTGGAAGTGAACCAATTAGAAAGCATGCCCAACATGAGGCTGACAGAAACCATCAGGTACAATATAACACCAGAGGTGGCGTGAAGCAACTTCTGTTGAAAGAGGGACATGTAAGGCCTCAGGATGTCGGGGAACCATACAAACTCTACCATCCCGATCAGGATCTGCATCACCAGGTAACCCACTGTTATAATACCTAAGAATCCGTGCCAGGAGGTAAAGTGAAGCTTGTTGTGCAAGATCTTGTTGTACACAATAACAGAAACGCCAGTGGCTGCACACACGCCGCAGAGGATTTGAAGGATTTTGTGGACCATGACTTTAGTCTTGTGCTCTGCTTTTGACAACATTGAACTTTCCGGTGAGAAAGCCAGGATGGCTTCCACCATCAGGAAGGTGAACTGGAAATACAGAATGATTCAAAGTCAGAACAAAAATGATATAAAAAATTAGCATATTAACTTGGGCATGATGCAGTCTGATAACCCTGGCCTAGATCTTATTTTAGTCTTTACTACTATGTTTATCGGCCACAGTTATGTATTTATTTTAAGGCTAACTTGATTTATAATATGTAGAGATCTTTTTCAAAACAACTGAATATACAAAATGTTCAAGGTTGAGATGAAGCAGAGGAATTTTTAAATCTATGGGTCAGTCAAGTGATGTGATTCAGTTTTCTTTAACTTAATCAGATTTCATTTTCATATCTGACCAACTGTATCTGACAAATGAAATAAGTTCAAAATTATTACTCACCGCTACAACCATCAAGGTTGGATGCCATGAAAACAAGCCTACAATGAAATGAAACTTATAAATGATGGTTTAACTTATATGATCTTAAAATTATATATCACTCTACATTAAAACTACTAAAGTACATGTAATTATGCTAAGTCTTATTACTATGTAGTGATTAAAGTACAGGGTGTCTCATCTTATGTCAAAAGAAAAGAATTGCCATTACAAATATACTAATAAATGAAAGCAATATGTTCCCATTTTCAAGAGTTAACCAATATCAGTATTTCATAAAAGTCATTTCTTATAAAATAGCAAGAATATTCCAACTGAAATCTTGAAGTGATAACTACTACCAAACATTTCCAACATGCAAAAACAGCAACACTGTCATCTATCTTTTATCCGATATGAAGAATATTCCGTTTAGCCCTTGCTAATGTGATCAAAAAATCAATATCTAATTTTCTGCTGCATATAAGAGAAATATGTCGTAGCACTTCATTAAATTGGCTTAAAATTCCAACTGAACCCCTTGAGAAAAAAAAAGAAAAAAATGCCATTAACAAACAATGAGTAAGCATCATTGCCCTCAACAAGGGCTGCATATTAATTACGTGCACTTTTCTTCAATGCAAGTACTAGGGTAGAGTACAGATTTGTGTTATGAATAAGACAGAGACATATCATTCTGTGACTATTTAGTAAAAAAATCAATCTGTGACCACGGTAGAGGATAAAACATCATGATGATACAAAAAAACACATACTCTATAAAACTTAAATCAAGCAAATCCCATCACTTTATCAATATAATCTCCAAATTTCTGGGGGTTACCGTCTTCAAAAGGCTTCAGTTTGGACATGTCCATATTGGTCAAAAGATTTAAAAGGTCACTACATGTCCCATAATACAAATGACCATCTTTGTACAGCTGATGAGCTAGCTCAATCTGATGGTTCCCCATAAGTTTCTCATTAATGACAACAATTAAAGGTTTCCCAGCATGCAGTGTTTCCAACACGCTGCCGGCTCCTGCGTGGCTAATGACAAGATCAGATTCCTTTATGTCATCTGCTATCGAGGGCTTTCTTCTATACACCTCAATTTTGAGCTCCTTGAAGTGAGTGACGTCTGGCTCATAACTGCCCTGTCCTGTCTGAAGAGTGAGGTGTCTGTAACCAAGCTTATGTAGAGCTGACAGTATTTCAGAACAGCACACTGTCTTTATGAGGTCATCAAACTGGGTCGTGCCCACCGTTACAAACAGTTTCTTCATTTGGTTTGGGTGAAAACGATACAACTTAAATCTTAAACAAACTTGAAAATCTCCTCTTCCGTATTCTGAACTTCTCACTTGTGATACTGTCTTTTCAGCATGAAAGTTGACTGGTTTCAGCTAATTGTCTTTCCAGTTTAGAGGCAATTTTGTTATGGTTGCAGTCTTGAATATCCTTTTGCCTTTGGTTAGTCAGAACAGTTCTGTTATGTTCTTCTTGCCATCACTTCTGTAAAGAATACAAACAATCTTGGTCTAGAAGATGAGATGTCCCATACTGCTGTGTGCTGTAACTCCTGCTTTGATGTGGTTTAGTCTTTGCATTAATTTGTACTAAGAAAAATAACTGAAACTGGTACCTTAAGATGCCACAGAAATAATAAACTACAAAAAATTATGTGTACTACTGAGATGATGAATAACAAAGTTGGTTATGAGGAAAGGGGATTTTTTTGTTGTTCCAAACAAAAGTGAAAGCAAAATTGAAGGATCAAATAGGAGTAATACTCCAGTTTGACTTGACAATCACTTGTTTTGGGTATACCAGTACACTGTACTTACAAGCTAGGCTATAGAACCTAAATCATAACAGATACGGGTGCCTTAAAATATCATGGAAAAAGCTTTTTTTTTTTTCTTTTTTTTTTTTTTTTTTTTAACATAGGTACATAATATGGATGATGAACAAAAGAAAGAGATTTTTTTCTTTTAAAAAACTAAATTTGAGGGCAAAATAACTGAAATACTACTCCCTTATCCCAATAAACCAAAAGCTCAGGCCAAAATAAATGTTGCAGTGTGTATTAGTTCTTACAAATCTTTAAACCTGCACCGCGTCAAAGTGAAAGTGAACAAAAAACATGATGAGGTGGAACTTGGGAACTGAAACCGAAACAGAGCAACGTGTCAGAATCACCAAAAAACTAAAATTCTCTCTAAGATTAGCATCCTAGCGCAAAATTATTACTTACTTGACCCTGGCCATGCTGTGTAGACAACGAAAGAGGTAAATAGCACCACTATAAAATGCGCAACCATTTCAATAATCAGAAATATCATCTGCCGACAAGTTACCGTCTTTCCAGATGGAGCCTTCTTCTGGGAAATAAGTGATTGGTTCCCTCTATTGCGATTTATACCTTAGATTAAATTCTTGATTAAAAAAATTGCAAATGATACATACATAATGATCATCACTAACATAATAATTGTTCAAAAAGCTCAAATATGATATTTATTGGCAAAATAAAGTCACAATTTAGTTCGTCAATGTACCAAAATGACACTGGGGAACGAGCCGCATAAATGACCTAGTTCGAAGGAAACAACATGGAGCGTGTGCCTCCAATCAAATGCATATTTTTCTCCGAATTCCACACGACTGCAGGACCGATAATTACATATCAGGTATAGGGAAATTACTTAAAAAGAGTTAGAGATGATTTAGTTATTCTAGAATATGCGTAAATAAATAACAAACACCTTCCAATTTTACTGTAAAGCCTGGTCCTTGAACTTGTGCATATACATGACCTTACATCTGCAATTGTCAGTAATGTGGGTCTAGTGGGGGTGGGTATCTCAGTGATTATATGACTTAGTCAAATTACAAAGAGTGCTAGACTTAAACCAAATCTTGCTTAGTTTTATTTACACCTCTGATATGGTGGTTTGATGTATTTGTAGATTCCTGAATATAAACATAATATGTAGCATTTTTTGTTAACCAGAAGCTGATGCTGGGGTAGCGCTAGGATTTTTTTTTTTTTTTTTTTTTTTTTTGCTTAGCCAAATCACATTTTTGTCAGTTTGTTATGGAAATGGTTATAATTTGGCTAAAACAAGTCAAATCAAGCCCTTTTTCTTTAGCCAATTTAAGTCAGTTTTAGCATTTGGCTAAATTGGCGAGTGTTAGCGCTACCCCAGTGATGATAAAAGATAGTGATGATTTATGCTTTAAGTCTTGAAGTTTGAATTCAGTCTATTCCTGGCAGTGACATGGAATTAATGTGAATTATATTATTGGACATTAATTTTTTTAAAGATTTTTTTTTTCCAAATAAATACAGGGATTTTAAAATCAACAAAAAGTTATAATGTCACTTTGTCTACTTATATTTTTCCAATTTCAGGTTCCTGAAGACTATTTGTCAAAAGAGGCATTTGATACTGTACATGTATACATCATCACAAAGCCTCAGCTACAAAACAGGCTAATCACTATGTAAGAAATATTCCAAAGATTTTCCATTAAACCTATATATTTTAGATAATTAAGTCGTTGAGAACTGCATGCACTCTGTGACTGGTAAGAGCTATTGAGTTTTAAGATACTGATACTGTTAGTATTACATTCTATTTCACAAGCTTTCTGATTTAACACATTTTAGAAGGTCATTGCCTTATATACGCAACATTTTATTAATTATATTTATTTTCATTTCAGCAATGCACTTGGACACAAGATAATGGGCTGTCCTGTATGTATAGAGAACCCAAAGTATCCTAGAAATATGCTCATCTTTAACTTGTGCCTGGTTATAGATGCCACAGCCAGCACAGCTCCTTTTGAAATTATTGTCAAGAAACTGGCGGGCTACCTCACCAACTTAGAGGCAAGTGACACATACATGGTCGACAACACTGATAATTCTGTTTACTAGTATATTATTTTATTAAAGGCATACAGTCTGTAATAAACCTTTATATAGTGAAAAATACTGGTTATCATCCTGGAATTTAATAGCACATTTATATCAGATCAAAATTTTTAGAAAGAAAGCATATTTATTAGTCTATAAACTGGTTTTCTAGTCCGTATTTGTAATATATGCTGTAACTAAGGATATCCATGCAGTCTCTCTCTACAGACTCAAATATTAGAAACAATTAGAACTTGGATGATTATATTTGGATTAGGCTCTAGCATTCATTATGGTCATTAAGGTAAACGTGTGGATATCTCCTGACTATATTTTTACTATTTGAGTGTGTGGCTTTAACTCCCTAGTAATAGAAAAAATGAACAATATCTTTATGTATCAGTGCACTGAAGTGGGGACAGAATGTGTTAACTAGGCAGAGGAAAGTCGTCTTCAGTGTTGTGAACTGTGTTAAACAGCCTCACCTAACACAATCAATGTTTCATATATTCCCATATTTCTTCCAGCTTGAAAATGAGTTTCTGTCCAATGAAGAGCAAAAGTCTACTCTACCCAATATAATGTCTAGAATTCTCTCTGAACTCAATATGTCTGGAACCTGTAACATCCCAATAAGTAAGTGGAATGAAGATGTTTAAAACCCCTTTTTATGAAACTTACTGTGTACATGTATAATTGTTATAAATACCAGTTATACAAGTACTAACCCAGTAAAGCATTTGTGGTCTGTTGTGAGTCTTTAGGCTGGTTGGCAATAAAACTATCGTCCCTATGCGGGACTCTCGCTGAATGAAATCAGATTAACTGATTAACACCTCTCCAGTTGGCATTGAGTACAATACAGAAAAGCTGGTGATTATACGAGTACTATAGGAACAAAACTAGGAGTGTTAATCTGACTGCATTCATTGAAAGTCCATTCAGAGTTGGATCGATCTATGTAGAACTATAGTTTCATTGGGAATATGCCCTTAACAATATTATTGTATTGTCAGGCCTGTAGCCAGCAGTTTCAAAAGGAGGTGTTAAATATTCTGAAAAAGTGGAATATTAACCCCTCAGTTTGCCCAATTTGAAAAATGATGTAAAACCTGGATCAAATTTTGATTCAGAGTGGACCTTTCCGACGAAAAGGAGTGTTTCTTTTGAACATCACACCCCTTTCCCTGCCTACAAGTATATAGGCCTGATTGTTATGATTTCCAGTTTTACCAAACACCTGCATTTGAAAATGAAAATGCTACAACAATATGCATACCTTCCCCTGAAGATGTATACATATAATTTCAATATTGTTACAATTTCTGTGCAGATTTATTCATTTTCATATTTCATTTTAACAGATAAATCAAACACCATCCACCTGAAGCTAGTCCTTCCACATGAAGACGCCTTGGAGGTAGCAGACCACGATGTGCCAATATTTCTCAGTTCTAAGAACAACTTTCAGAGAAATCAGTGGGATCTTACAACACAGCAGGTGAGTTATTAACCACTGTCAGTACTGGTCTAACTAGAAACTGTAAATAGCCTGATAACTGACAAAACCAGACTGTCTGGTTGCTTTTCACATGAAGATGCAATTATCTTTGCAGTGGCGAGTTCTTATTTGATAAAATCTGGTTATTTTAAAGTGGGCATTTGAGACATATTTTTGGATAGTAAGTTTTATGATTTATTAGCAGTATTTAGAGCGCATTCTCAACGAATTAAGCCAGGCTTTACAAAGCCGGTGACCTAAAAATGGCGGACGTACATGAAAGAAAAACCGCCTAATCTTTTAATAGTCTCTCCGCCTCTCACACGCCTCCCCACACGTCGTCCCTGCGGGGTACAGTAATTAAATCTCGGCTCCGAACATTAATATTTCCGTGAATATCTCTGGTGATATTATCTCCGTAGATAGTCGATTCATTGCTGCTCTACGGGCCAAATTATTCCTTTTTCGTCTCTGTTTTCAAAGATAATAGAACAGAAGAGCTTTTTTCCTTCGATCGCCTTCAGCCGCCATGCTTTCTTCACCACGAGTTTAACTGATGAGCATGCGCACTTAATATTTCTCAGGTAGCTTCCGCATGGCGAACGGAG
>NW_019773759.1:129097-164034 GCF_001039355.2 Lingula anatina
TTGAATAGGAAGTCATATACTGGCAATCTTACTGTGACCTTGAAATTGACCTTTGACCTATTTATTATCATGAACGTAACTCTGCTGATTTCTTTCTCTTTTAACTCCAAACCTGGCAGAGATAGGTCCATAGTTACTATTGAAGTTGAATAGGAAGTCATATACTGGCAATTTACTGTGACCTTGAAATTGACCTTTGACCTACCTTGCGATGAATTAAACTTTGATTGTACCATTTTTAGTAATATATATTTTTTGCATATTTTGAAAATTCTTGTTGATTGCATTTTTACAGCTTGTCAAGCACAAGACTGGTGGCTGTGTCCCTTATTTTGTGTATGTGGGGTCTATACGAATGCGCTTACTCCAGCTGGTGGTACAATATTCGGAGGCGGTATCGCCTCTCTGATCCTCTAGTTCAACCAGTAGATATGTGAAAAGAAATATAAAGTATTGGATATTGTCTTTCTTTGAGTAAGTATTTGTATAAACCGCAGAACATGAAAGTTTTTATGAATAGGCCTTAAAAAGGAATTTATGTATATCTTTGAAACAAAAAAAGAAAGGTTAAGTGGGCTGTCCATATTTATAACAGTGAAAGAGAGTTCCTGTATTCTTTATGTTATCAGATGTCTGTAAGTAATAGTTGAAGTGATAATAATTTGAAATATTGTATTATACAAAGATTCTTTGAAATATGTTTATATGACAAAATTTCAGGTTTGATAGACGTGAACAAAGCTGGCACATACACTGATATGACCAACAAAGAACTGACTGCATCACTAGCTGCTAGCATGGTATATATGAAACGCCAAGGTAGGGAAACTGTGTTTGTACTGCTACTGTTGACTTTTCATTTAGTCCAGATCCTAATTGTTCCATGTTGCTCTTCCCATCTTCTTCCCATAGCAGTATATATGCTATGAGACTTGCACTTTTATTATGTACATACATGGTGTTTACATTTGCCATCATTTTGTTGCTGTTGTCATCACGATGCACTTTTAGAGATGACATGTTAAGTAGAAAACCATTTGACCCATTGTCTTCAAATTTACAGGACTGATGAATATTAGGAAAGTATAGATCAAAAAAAAAAAAAACAGTTTGATTGGACCAGTTTTAAATAAAGTTTATTTTTTCATTTTTTATAATACTATATGTAATTCAGATGACACATTAAGGATTTGGTAACCTTTAGTATCATCCAGACACCAAAAGGAGTTTTTACATGCATCTAATTACCTCCGCCAAGGAGGTTATGTTTTCACCCCTGTTTGTTTGTTTGTTTGTCATAAATATAACTCAAAAAGTTCGATGGAATTTTCAGGGTAGGTCAGAAATGGGTTAACTTAGAAGTGATTAGTTTTTGGTGGTGATCCGGATCAATAATCAATCAATAACCAAAAAACTAAGTTATGGACCGATTTTGATGAAATTTTCAGGAACTGTCGGAAGTGGGCCAAGGAACAGATGATTAGTTTTTGGTGGTGATCCGGATCAATAATCAATCAGTAATAAAAAATATTGAAAAATTAGGCGTGAAACAGCTTTGGATGGAGACTTTGCTGCCTTGGCAGAGGTCTGCACTCTCTGAGTGCTTTTCTAATTATTCAATGATTTGTACCCTTTGTGTGTAAATCTATTTTAGTAGATGTGCATAATTATGGTAGATAACATAATTTAACATTTTGTTGGATCAGTGTTGAATCAACATGGGAGCATTAAAGTGGGTTACCTGGCTAAAGAAATAAAACTGTGGAAGTGATTTGCTTTTTAGTTTTACTTTGTTGTATTTTTTATATGCTGTATGGTATGTGATGATAAACTAGAATCAATGTTAATTCTCCAAAGGATTGGATAACAAAGTTCTGAAAGCTTGACAAGAAAATTGGCAAATATGTGAACTCTGTGTTCTTTAATTTTCAGAGGAGGCAGACAAGCACCCTATCACCATGTGGGTGGTGGCAGATCTTTCCTCACCTGCTGGAAGAGCTCACCTCTACAGTGCTGTTAAACATTTGGTAAATATCATGGAGTGTTCTTGTTCTGTCAGTACCTGTGGCTGTTCTTGCCACTAAGTGAGCCTGGAATATTCAGTGTTGTGGCAGTTTAGGAATGTGTGTGTGTGCATACAAGATTAAACAGCAAATTAGATAAATTTCTATGCATCAGTGAAGAATGTCTAGGAAGGCTCATTTTTATAGACCTAGTACAGCATATATATTTATGATTTCAAACTGATCTTTATGAAGATGATTTTTGTTATAGTTATATGAATACTGCTGATGTGCAATATTAGTGTGTTTTTACAACAGGGGGAACTTTCCCTTTTATTCTAATATTTTCAAAAGGGCATTCCACCAGCACATCCAAATATCAACACAGTCAGATGCATCAGTTGTTGTGAATTATTTAAAGGGACAAAAAATAGGATCTGAAACACTTTCTTAGTGCATGGATTGCTTCTTTTTGAACTTATCTGAGAACAATTGCTATATTTAAAACATAAAATGGCACATAATTGGCCTTAATCAATATCGCAAAAAAGAATCATATTCACCGTCCCCTTTCAAACCCCGGGCGTCAGCCATCTTGACACAATTTGAAATAACGCGGCTTCTCTACTCAGTTATGAGATGTAAACAATGCAGACAGCATGTCTTTTCAAAGGTGAGCGTGGATGTGAAGGAGAAGAGGAATTGCTCACCGAATCTTTGCAGGTAAGCGAGTTATATTTACCAAAAGTACTTTAAAATGGGAAGGTGGCAGTGGAAATCAAAATGTCTGGCAGAGGAAGTTAAAAAGTGTAGATAACTGCTAATAATTAACGTTTCCTCGGGTAACGCACTCACAGCCAAATCACTCGCACTGGGTACGTACTACTAGTTATATGAAGCGAGATAGTGCACTTTACCCCTGAGGTGTATAGTTCTGTAAAGCAGGAGGAATACCCTTTTCTGCTCAATGTGGTAATCTACCAGTACTTACAGACTAACCTCACACCATATTCTCACAGGGGAATCCCATGAGATATACAATGTAACTCGAGTACTAGTGGGGATAGAGGGTGTTCTTTGTACGACACGTAACTACATTAACTTATTTGTAAATTTAATAATATTGTCAATGAATATGATTATAAGGAATGGATTTTTTAGCCTTTCAGAGGAGGAATTGCATGATACACCCCTTCAAGCACGAGTGAAGAGATCAGGTATGTTAATAATTTTAGTAGTATAACAGGGGCTGATCCAGGACTATTTGAAATGGGGGGGGGGGGGTGTCCCCGGATGCAAAGCCGACCTCCCCCCCCCCCCCCCCCCCCCCCCCNCTAGTTGGCGTGGGGTCCTGGGCCTGCTTAAAACTTTGGTATTTTAGAGGGTGAACAGTGCCATTTGGTACGGTTTAGCACTTTACTGTAGTAAATTAGCTAGTCAAAATTCTAATTCCAAGTGGGGAATATTAGTGTGATTTTTTTACATCAGTTCTTTGAAACCATGTGTGATTATGTTATTTCTTCTTGTGGCTTTTATGATTTGATGCAGCTACAGATATTTAAATTTAATTTTTTTGCCATAATCAGACTTGCTTCTTTATTAAAAGCTGGTTATCATGTAGTGATCATGCCCTCTAATTTGTTGATTTTTGTTAAAGAATAGTGCTGTTATGATAATATCAATACATTTTTTCTTTATAACCATTTTATGTAATTTTACTATTACAGTGCCTCAAGTTATATCTGGAAAACTCATACCAGGAAGCACTCCAATCTTACAATACTGCATCACTTCAATGTCGGTGTGACAAGTTGTGTAAAAGACTGCTACAAAAAATTTGCAGCGATGACCACATGATCCACCACCTTTTACCAAAACCGAGTGAACAGTTTTATATTATAATGCCCATGTACATGTATTTAAAGTGACAAGACTGAGATCAGCGACAGCCTCAAAGCCTTTATTTTCTGGGCATTGTCAACTTTTCAATACTTTTATAATTTTGTCAAATACATCCGAAGATTCAATTCTAATGCAATTCTTGAAAACTTTTTTAGAATATATTTTAATGTCGAACATGTTTTTCTAAGAACTAGCCCTTTAGTAAATTAACAACATGTACTATCCAACTGTTATTATTAATTAACATATTGTTATGTACAAAGCATAAGCTGCAGTATCAATGTAGCATTAACTGGGTAGAGATTATGAATGAAATAAAAGTTTAAATATTGAAACATCTTTTATTTATATTTGGCAAAAATACAAGAATAAACAAATTTGCTACATAAGTTTGGAATTTGGCCAAATCATCTTTATAATTACCTGTCACACGTAATGAATAAGACATACACAGATTTTGTAAGCTTGAATGCATAATTATTTTCATACTTATTAATGCTCTCTTCATAAATAAGCCTTCTATTCAAGCATTCACAAACTTTCACATTGTGCAGTACACATAGTATGGTAACATTTTTGAGAGAGACTTATTAACAGCCGGGCTATCATGTTAAGAGTCTGATGTACATGCAGACCCATGAGGATTGCAGATCAACAAATTATCCCCCTCTCTGTCAGTGTATTGACTCATGTGAGCTGACACAAAAGTCTCCATGCAAAGGGATGTGTCATAAGAAGGGACTAACCCAACTTACACAAACAAATTGTTTCATCGGTAAGATATTCACACATACTTTTCCAAGATGTGCAGGGAATAAATAGAAATGTATAAATATTTCTTTTAAAAATACAGGCATGGCTTCCCTGCATGAATTCTAAATAATGGCTGAGTGGAGAATTGAATACAGGCACAAGTGTTCACTCAAACCATTTTGTAGGTCTTAAAAGAAATGACATGCAGTCATTTGCCAAATACAGAATTTTATGCTGTAACAAAGTCACAAAACTGCAACTGGTGATCTTACAAGATCTGACAACACACTGGTTTAAAATCAAGTTGAAGTCACAATATGCCACCAGTACCATATTCCATAATACATTTGATGTCATTTAGATTTAAGAAGTAAATGGTGGACCAAAATGGTTTATTCTCAATATCAGGCATATGACTTAGGTTTGGGAGGAAAGACCACCTTGATTTCCAATCTGTCTGCATTATAGCATACATGTCAGTGCTAGATGGTTTGAAGTCAGCAGATTATGCTTTGTCACATTGGCAAAGATGTGCAGGGAACATTTTTATTTTTTATAAACCAAAATGGTTTATTCTCAATATCAGGCATATGACTTAGGTTTGGGAGGAAAGACCACCTTGATTTCCAATCTGTCTGCATTATAGCATACATGTCAGTGCTAGATGGTTTGAAGTCAGCAGATTATGCTTTGTCACATTGGCAAGATGAGTTCACTGAATATATCCTGTAAGCAGCACTCGAAAGTCAGGAAAAGTCTCTCACTATCCAACTCGTCCCTGCTTTGGACCCTCAAGAGAAGTTCCTCTTTTTTTGGTGGAGAGCCATGGAGTTCCTCTTCCATGTAAAAAACTCTTCTTCAGGACACTCTTCTTCAGGACATCATACTGGCAGTTGCTCATAACCTTAAGGTCTAAAAAAGCAAATCAAAATAATAATAATAATAATAATTTATTAAGATTGCAACCCAGTGGGTTGAAGTTGTACATAATGTTAAGAAAGTTATAATGCAAATAAAGTGAATATTTGCTTGAATAAAACTGAGTTAAAAGACTGCTAATTGAACTTTAAAATTATTGTACTTAGGATAAAAGACAACATAATACTATTGGAAATTTAAAAGTGCATATGGAATAAAAGAGCATCAGAATCTGTCAGTCTTAAACTGTGGCACTTTGTAACTATTGTTTGATCTTAAAAGACGATTGGATTGCTCAATAAAGATGTGATTCAGTTTGTCAGGGGATTCAGTTATTTTGTAAAAGAAAGTTTTGCACAGATCTCTTCGTTTATCTAAAGTAAACATATTTGCCAGGTTCAGGGTTTCATCATAGTGTAGGTCAGGGAAAATAATCTTCAAAGCACGAGTTTGGTCAGTCTCTTAGAGTTTGCATTGCTCTATAGTTAGTCCTGGATGCTACACAGGGCAGGCATATTCTAGAATTGAGTGCACAATACTTTGGTAAAGCTTAGCTCGTTTCAGTTGACGTAGGAAATAGAGTCTTGCATTATGTTTACATTATGTGTCGCCAATTTGGAAAAAATTGATAAAAGAGAAGTCATGCACCTATAATGCCTAATATATGATGAGTGAATATCAGCTTATTAAAATTCTGCTTACTCTAAAGACATGTTTTAGTCCCATGTTGGATCATCAGGATCCTTTAATTCCCTTTTCTTCAGCATCTTCCTCCTCTNAAAGTAATCTTCAAAGCACGAGTTTGGTCAGTCTCTAAGAGTTTGCATTGCTCTATAGTTAGTCCTGGATGCCACACAGGGCAGGCATATTCTAGAATTGAGTGCACGATACTTTGGTAAAGCTTAGCTCATTTCAGTTGATGGAAGAAATAGAGTCTTGCATTATGTTTACATTATATGTTGCCAATTTGGAAAAAAATTGATAAAAGAGAAATCATGCACCTATAATGCCTAATATATGATGAGTGAATATCAGCTTATTAAAATTCTGCTTACTCTAAAGACAGCTTATTAAAATTCTGCTTACTCTAAAGACATGTTTTAGTCCCATGTTGGATCATCAGGATCCTTTAATTCCCTCTTCTTCAGCATCTTCTTCTTCTTCCATCTGCACTTCTTCCAGTTCAGGCATCCCATAGGAAAAAGTTACCTTGATACTGCAACCAAAAAAAAGCAACAGTACATAAAATTAAGATAATCAAGTTTGAGAAAAATCATGTAAAAACATAACTGAAATAAGTATAAAATTCAACTGAAATAAGTATAAATGCCATTTTTCTCAATATGATCACCTTAAATTATCTAGACTGTCATCTTCAACTGCACTAGTATTAACTACAACTTAATTTTGAAGTTTCTTGATCAATTCATATTGGTTTAATCTCCGAAATACTGGTTGGACTCTAAAGTTAAAATTGTATGATCTAAATTATTACTCTGGACTATTTATCCATTTACAGATGTACTAAACATAAACATGCAATATCTCCTTTCTGATTTATTTATTTATTTATTTTTAATGTAAAAAGGAAACTTAATTGCCTTTAGAATATAAAATCAAAATACTATTCAAAGATATTTTCAATTATAGTTGACATGCCATTTAAAACTGAGTTAAACTTATATACAATAACAGCTTCTGCACATTCATTTTGGGATTAAGATGCCTAAAGAAATAGCATCTTGGTCATACGTCTTAATTACTGTGTTTTGCATGCCCAGATGTAAGAGGCACAAGAAATGTGCCCTCGGTAAGTCAACAATTCGCCCCGGCCATGGTAATGTACATGTAATGAAACCAGTATCTCCCACCATGTCCATTTCCATTTAAACTTTCTTTGCTGTATAAACTTACCCAAACCCTGTCAGAGTCGACATATGAGCAACACTTGTAATTCCTGTTATCCATACCACTCATATCGATTAGTTACAATTTCATGGCATATTTTGGCAAACGAGCCTGACAATCGTTAAGAAATACAACGAACACACGTAAATAAACATTAATATCTGTGCTTAATAAATATTTTTACTGGTGTCTTATCTCAAACATAATTGTAAATGGTACTCACAAATCCAGTAAATACTTCGCGGCCAGGCGATCCTTCGTATCCATGGCCATCCATGCAAGCAGGTTAATTTTCATCTGCCTTCTTCCTCACCGGTGTTTATTGTTTGCCTGTCGTACATTTGCTGATACACTGTTTTACGCGCATTTTATTTTTCTGGTGTTGACTTTTGTAAAGAGTGTTTCCTTTTTGTTATCTTTCTTCCCTTCTTCGATGGAGTCTCAACTAATTCAGCCTCCTGTTCCATGTGCTTTCCCGGCAGCTTGAACTAGTTTTAACTAGGTCACAATACGAGAATCTCGCGATATCCGGAAGTCTAGAGAGCTCAATTATGAAAATGGAGGTGGTTGTTGGTAAACCTCCGCTTAAGCGGAGGTTTTCTTTTTATTGTATTTTCCAAAAATGTTACAGAGCGATGGCGAGTGCCGGGAATGATAGATTAAAGGTTGGTAAATCGCGGAAAAGTAGTGTTAACCTCAGGATAAATCAGGATAAATCAATTTTGGCGCGAAAATCCTCTTTTGTGTCCTTTTAACATGAGTTCTCGATTTTTGTGTTGAATGCTACAATTTATAACAAAATCATGGGGAAAAGTAAAAGATCAAATCCAAATTTGTAAACTGCAGTTCATGGCGAAAAGGAGGTCAAATGTCAAATTCAAAGTCACAGAAAGACTGTCAATATATGAGTTCCTATTCAAGTTTATTAGTATCAACTGGCATATCTGTCAGTTTTGGAGATATAGTTGTCCAATTTAGTCCATGGGGAAAATTATGTCAAAGGTCAATTTCAAAGTCATAGTTAGATTGCCAGTATATGACTTCATATTCAAGTTCAATATTAACTATGGCCCTATCTCTGCCAGTTTTGAAAATATAAGGGACTAAAATGTTGAAATTTTGGAGTTATAGTAATGTGCAATAAGTTTCGTACAGAAGAAATTAATTGAAATAAAACAGGTCTTTTTGGTTGATATTCATGAAACGGGAGGTGCTCAGAAATTCCAAAGGTTTGAATTTCGTGAAATAATGTCATGTTGTTTTTGACCAGAATCTTTTCCAGACTGCACATTTTATTTTCACCACCACAATGTACTTTTGATACAGCATAACTTGTAAACCGTATGGAATACATTAAATAAAAAATAGAGTATCTTCCAAATGAACATATCTCCCTTTTGAAATGATGAAGCCTTTACCTAATACCATAACATACTTTGCTAAAATGGATGAGACACATTAAGAATAAAACATTTTATTTGTCTTAATTGTAAAGTGGCAGAGAAGGACATTTTAACAAAATTTGTAGTGCAGATAGATACCCAGTAGAAAACTGCATGGTAATATGTCTTGTCTTATTGTCATACTACTTTTGATTCAGGGGAAATAGACTACCTACTTAACTATGCATCNATTAAGAAATACAACGAACACACGTACATAAACATAAATCTCTGTGCTTAATAAATATTTTCACTGGTGTCTTATCTCAAACAGTATTGTAAATGGTACTCACAAATCCAGTAAATACTTCGCGGCCAGGCGATCCTTCGTATCCATGGCCACCCAAGCAGCTAGGTTTTAATCTGCCTTCTTCCTCGCCGGTGTTTATTGTTTGCCTGTCGTACATTTGCTGATACACTGTTTTACGCATTTTTTTCTGGTGTTGATTTTTGTAAAGGGTGTTTCTTTTTTCTTTTTGTTATCTTACTTCCCTTCTTCGATTGAATTCCAGCTAATTGAGTCTCCTGTGCCATGTTGGCTTTTCCCGGCAGCTTGAACTGGTTTTAACTAGGTCGCAATACGAGAATCTCGCGATATCCGGAAGTCTAAAGAGTTCGACTATGAAAATGGAGTTGGTTTTTGTTATTGTATTTTCCAAAAATGTTACAGAGCGATGGCGAGTGCCGGGAATGATAGATTAAAGGTTGGTAAACCGCGGAAAAGTACTGTTAACTCCAGGATAAATCAATTTTGGCGCGAAAATCCTCTTTTGTGTCTTTTTAATGGAAATATGTCAGCAAGATAGTCATCATTATAAGATCAGATTGCTACTGAAGCTATATATGTCACTTATGAAGATGACAGGCTTTGCATTGATTGAAGTACCTAGAGTTTGAACTTCCCAAAAATCATGTTTTATTTAAGATTGAAGAAACTAAAGCAAACAAGACCAGGTGTAGGTGCAATAACTGTACGATTTAAATTGTACCATCCAGATAGGAGATTGTACCTTGACATTTTGTAATTAATATTTAAAAAGAACAAAATCATTAAATGATGGAAATGGGCAGGATAAATTTTTTAAGGTAGCAGAATGCTCTTTTTGTCAGTTTCGAGAGATACAATAGCCAGACAGATTAGAACATTAATGTACCAAGGAGTGTAGATAAATTTGGGCCACAGCAGTGACTGCTGCAAAATTTTAAAAGCAGCTGGATGGCTTTAAAAAAAGATCAAGTATTGCCAAGTATTACAATAAACCAAATAAAGGCAAAGAATTTTCAGAAGCATTTAAATATTTAGAAAAAGTATGTTGAACTATTCAATTGAGCTATAATTGCTCTCATAATTACCAGCAAAGGTATGCGCTAGTGCACATGTGTTCTCGACTAAAATGGGGATTTTGTACGGCCTCCTTTGTGTGGAAATGAAATAGAATAAAAAAATTAAGTGAAATTCATTGAAATTTGATTAGAGTTCTATGGAGTTACTAATTCAAATGAGAGGTAATTAGCTCACCCACCTCCCCTTCTTCCATAGCAAAGGGGTGGAGTACTTGGTTTACATATTTAGATATGTATAACTGTATATAATGTGTTGAAGTTATTATGTATCTAAGATAACAGTAAGCATTGATTTCACTTGCTTGTAGTCACCATATTTCTACTTTAATACATCTTTTATGATCAAATACAGCTACATATATTATGTTTTTCTTATTAATTCTGCTCGAAGCATCATTCAGTCAAATGACATTTTTTTAGATATTTAAAATCAATCAAACAGTCAGCCATTCTGTGTGTCTTTGTAGAAGCACAGTCATACCCTGAGGGTTGGTATTGTCCACAACCCTCGCAGTCCCAGTACCAAGTTGTATAGAGGCAGCCAGATTCCACTGGCCATCCACACAGCACTGGGATCTCAGGTTCCACACATTGCCAGGAGCTTTGTCACCAAGCTGCTGAAAGAGGACAACATACATGCCATATTGGAAGGGACAGAGTCACTCAGTGACTTGGAAGTCCATGTAAGCATTTCTCTCTCTCTCTCTCATTCTCTCTTTATGTGTGGTATCTTTTTAATTAGATAACAAATCATGTCAAACTGATCCTAGGGTATGGTAATGGAGGTGTACCTCAAGGCCCTGGACGTACAGACGATGGCTTTCCTACAGTTCCACTCAGCCTTCTGCACCCAAGTCCTGGGCTTTGAGCCAGGCGCCCAAGGAGTTATAGTGAATGGAAGAATAATTGGTCCATTAAAAGACCAGAAAACATTCATAGAGGATGACTATAATCTACTGGAGAAATATACACAGAAGTCGTCTGCTGAGAAAATTGTTCAGATGCTGACGGGATTTACAGAGGACACAAAGAGGTACAGTCAGTGTGGAAGTGATATAACATGGGGCTTAAGGCAGACTCACTTTGGTGTGGAAAAATCTGTTGAAATTTTCTACCTCCTGTGAGGTTTGTGATTTAAATGTAAAATGACTGTCAATATAACATCAGGTAGAAACATCTAGGCTATTATATAGTGCATCCATGTATTTGATTTTCATGCACTGATATTACACATCTGATTTCAATTAACTGTTGTGAAAATATAACCAAAATTGTTATTGANAAAATGTAACCAAAATTGTTATTGAGATAAATAAGATGGAACGGAAGTGGATTTTTTTTTATTTAATTAAGATTGTGTGCTTAAGTCAAAAATTCTAAACTTAAATATTTATAATATGTAAATAGTTTTGTTTCCAAGGTAATTTGAGTAAAACAGTTAATGATTCCAACTTGAGTCTAGTCTAATTTTCTGGCCCTCTTCATATGAAAATGCAAATAGTTTTAATCCTCTGCTTTTATTTTAGTGCAATTTATCACATTGTTCATTTTCTGATAAATATTTAGTTTTCTGGTACTGCTCAGTACTTTTTTTCTTTAAATTTGAAAATATTTGCTATGACTGCAATGTTTTGGTATGAATTGTGATACTTAAAGTAGGTTTTGTATAGTTATTACCTCCGCCAAGAAGGTTGTTTTTGGTTCTGTTAGTTTGTCTGTCTGTCTGCCTGTCCGTCTGTCAGTCTGTCTGTCTGTCTGCTAGCAACATTACAGAAAAAGTTATGGACCGATTTTGATGAAATTTACTGGAACTGTCAGAAGTGGACCAAGGAACAGATGATTAGTTTTTGATGGTGATCCCGATCAATAATCAATCAATAATAAAAAACTAAATCATTATAGAATGAAAATTTAGGGGTGAAACGGCATTGGGTGGAGACTTTGCTGCCTTGGCGGAGGCCTGTGCTCTCAGAGTGCTTTTCTAGTTGGTCATTTGATTTTTGCAAACTATTTCAATGCTAAAAGGCACTTATGAACAGTTCACTTAGATAATGAGAACTTTTGTATCAGATTTGTAAAATGCATTGCACCCACATATCAGCAGTGAGTGTTTTTATATTCTTTATTTTTGATTTATTTCATGGCCTACTAAAGCAATTCAGATCAGGATACTTTTTATTGGCCTCTCTCCTGTTAGTGCTAGATGGTGGCAGGGGGGGTGAGAATGGCCCTTAAAGCAATGAGACACACATGGAGTGTGGTTTTAAGTTACCTTTATAAGTATTATTTCTATTATTATTATTATTATTATTATTATACCAAAGCTGGCACTTCGAACAACAGGATAATTGCATTTGTATTTCACATACAGGCTTGCATGTATTTTCATACTATTCGGTGCATTCATCCTGTTGTTAAAAGCACTAGCGATGGTATAAGTCAGCCACTGTATGCGACATGCAAGAGCAAAATATATCTCAACTCGTGTTGTAACTAGTACTTATTGTTGTTATTGTGTTGATGAACATGACATAGAGGCTTTCATTTTTATGTACAGACACAGATGTGTCTGTACATATAGCCATCATCTGCGTCTGTCGTCGCCGTCGTCNATCAACATAGATACTTTGGAATACTGTCAGAAAATATCTCAGGGCCCGTCCTGTTATTGACCATGTTACCTGTTGTGCATGATTAAAATTCAGTGTTGACTGACAGTGCTATTATAAGCATTATTTATTATTGCATCAAAATTGACAAAATGACCTTTTTTTTGCATCTTTATTTTCTGTTTTTTGTCTGTACATTTGACAGCTTTGCTGCCTTGTTGTTATGTACAGACACAGATGTGTCTGTACATATAGCCGTCACCTGTGTCTGTCGTCGCCGTTGCTGTTGCCATTGCCATTGCCATGCACTTTTACCGTAAACACGATAAGTGGAAAACGGTTTTACGTTTTGGCTTGAAACTTACAGAACTGATGAATATTCATAATACGTAGGTCAAGTTCGAAAATCAGCATGATCCGGCCATTTTTAGGGAAGTTATGCTGTTTTTTTCTCTTTTTTCAGCAAATATACAATACCATAAACAAGATGAGTGGAAAACAGTTTTACCTTTTGATTTGAAACTTACAGAACTGAAAAATATTCATAATACGCAGGTCAAGTTCGAAAATCGGCATGATCGGGTCATTTTTATGGAAGTTATGCTGTTTTTTTCACTTTTTTCAGGATATATGCAACCCTGATAACACGATAAATAAAAAACTGCTTTACTTTTTGGCTTGAAACTTATAGAACTGATGAATATTCATAATATGCAGGTCAAGTTCGAAAATCAGCATGATCGAGCCACTTTTATGGAAGTTATGCTGTTTTTTCATTTTTTTCAGCATATATGCAACACTGATAACACAATATAAGAAAAACAGATAGGCCAATTGTCATTGTACTCACAGGAGTGGTCAATCTTACTAAAACACAGGTTGAGTTTGAAAATCAGCATAATCGGGCTATTATTTTAGAAGCTATGCTTTTTTTTTCACATTTCCTCAGATTCAATTCTTAGGCATGTTAATAGTCTCATTATTGAACTAATAAGATACGTAAAAGTGTTTGTTTGACATTTCCTGCATCTTTACAACATTGTCAGTTGATTATGTAAAAATGATGGTAAAGTTAATATTGTGTATTGTATAATGAAGTGTCAAAAATGGAAATAAACACATATCATTGCAGTTTGTCAGATTCAATCATCCACTATGTTCAGAATGGAGGAAATTGGACATTTAACACTGTTCTATTGATATTTTTCCCATCTCATCAATTTTCTTAGTTGGTCATATAAAAATGGCAGTAAACTTTTTATTTTGTTTTATGTTAAAAAAGTGTTAAAAATGGAAATCAACCCATTTCAGAAAAGTGCTGTCTTGTTTACATTTTGGCATTTTCAAGATGTGACTTTGAAGACCTTTGCTAGTCACATTTTCTGAATATCCATGATACTAATATTTTATTATTAAAAATTAATGGTCATTATGCTGTTAAACATTATGTAATATTGCATCAAAATTTGAAGAAACCCCTATTTTGGACACTGCTCACATGATGACCATTTAAGGAAAATCATGTCACTTACTGTTCTCAAACTTACAGGAAAGAAACATGGCTCTAAAATACAGCTTCAGTAGGCAATGCAGTCTGTTTGGTAATTTTTTTCTGGGAATTAAACAGTTTTTTGTGAAAACTTAATTTTTTACTTATTGGCATTTTCAAGGTGTGACTTTGGAGTTGCAGGATCCTGAAGACCTTTGCTTGTCACGTTTTCTGAATGTCCATGTTACTAATATTCTATTATTAAAAATTGATGGTCATTATGCTGTTAAGCATTATGTAATGTTGCATTAAAATAGAAGAAAACACAATTTTTAGTGCTGCTGCTATGATGACCATTATGGGAAAACCGTGTTATTTGTGACTGTCAAACCTTTAAAAAAGAAACACTGGACTAAAATGCAACCTGAGTTGGAAAAGCAGTCTAAATTGGCTTCTTTTTCTGGAAGTTATACATTTGAGTGAAATATTCATTATCTTTTTGGCGTATTCATTGTGGGACTCGGAGCTCCTATGGACATGAAGCCAAATGGTAAATCAAATTTTCTACATGTCCATGCTATTTATAGTCAATAATCAAAAATTGGTGATAATTATTCTATAATTTATTATGTAATGTTACGTCAAAATTGACAACATTCTTTTTGCACTGCTACTGCAAACATAATGAAAAGAAAACTGTGTTACTTATTATTATTTTTAACTTACAAGTATGATTTTTAGGATTGGCATGCAGTTCAAGTTAGAAAGCCAGGTCAATTGGGTTATCATTTATTATTGAATTTATGCAATTTTGTGTGAAATTTTCATTTTTCTCATTCTGGCACTTTCTAAGGATTAACTTGAACTCTGATGGGCCTGAAGCCTTATGCTTTTACTTTCATCCGTGTTACCTGTTGTGCATAATTAAAATTTGAAGTTGACTGTGCAGTTAAACATAATGTATTATTGCATCAGAATTGGTAGTCTCCTATTTTGTGCATTATTGTTTTGTGCTTTTCTTAAGATGTGACTTATGGGCCTGAAAGACCTTTGAGAGGGTTAGTCTGTAAATTTCCCTTGGGTATCACTTAGCTAAGTTTTGAGTTATAAAGTCATTTGCCTAATTAATAGGACGTTAAATGAGATTACATAAAGCACACTTGTTGATATTTCCCTGTAAACTCCCAAAGGTTAAGCTCTCTGTTAGATTAATGATAAGGAAGTAGTGATAATTATGCAGGTAAATTATATATATATATATATATATATATATATATATATATATATATATATATATATAACTCGAATATTAAAAGTTTAAATAGCAGCTTCATTGGAATTATATTTACCTCAGGCTTTGCCAAGGAGGTTATATTTTCACCCCTGTTTGTCTGCCATCAACATAACTCAAAAAGTTATGGACTGATTTTGCTGAAATTTTCAGGAACTGTCAGAATTGGGCTAAAGAGGACAATGAATAGTTTTTGGTGGTGGTCTGGCTCAATAATCAATCAATAATTAATAATAAATAACAATTGCTGCCTTGGCAGAGGTCTGCACTCTCGGAGTGCTTTTCTAGTTTTGTTATGTTTTCCTTTATAATTTTTTCTCAAACACTTGCATTTGTGACTTTTAACTCTCATCCGCTCGAGGCTCTGCACATTTTCTGTATTTCCACATAAGCAGTTGTATTGTTTTTTATGTCTTTAAACATTATGTAATATTATTTTTTGCACTGTCATCATTTTTCAAATATTGAGACTTTCATCATGTGACTTTGGTCTCTTGGTCCTGAAACTGTAATCTTATTGAAGGGGTGGATTGAGACCATCTTCTGGGTCTTCTGGAAGACAGTCAGGTTATTAAGTTTATATTGACTGGTATCCATTATTTTTTCTTTTGGAAGACCATCAAAATAGAGGATGGATCAACATAGATACTTTGGAATACTGTCAGAAAATATCTCAGGGTCCGCTCCTGTTATTGACCATGTTACCTGTTGTGCATGATTAAAATTCAGTGTTGACTGACAGTGCTATTATAAGCATCATTTATTATTGCATCAAAATTGACAAAATGACCTTTTTTGCATCTTTATTGTCTGTTTTTTGTCTGTACATTTGACAGCTTTGCTGCCTTGTTATAGTCTTGTCTTCATTTTGATTTAAAGAAGAATGCACTTTAGGTTATATTCAAAATATGTCCCAGTTTTTGTCATGATAGTGAAAAAAAACACATTTAAGGTATTGTAGGGAGTTTCTCAAAAAATAACATCACAAGTAGTTGCAGCAGGAACTGCTTATTTATACATACTGTGTATCTATCTTGTGTATCTATTCAGGGTCAGTGACATGGTGATGCAGGTGGGCAGTCTGTTGATGTCCAATCAGCAGGCTAGCATAGCCTCCAGGACTGACGTACAGTTTGCTGGAGACCAGCACAGGTATGTTCACATACAGCACAGGGATGCTCACACACACACAGTACAGGGATGCTCTCTCACACACAGTACAGGGATGCTCTCTCTCTCTCTCACACACACACACACACACACACACACACTATACATGTGCTGATGGCATTTTTTCTCCAAATATTATTACATTACTATAACATGAGGTGCAGTACCAGGTTTTTGGAGTTAATGAGATGTGTCATACAAAATAAACTGTGAAATAACCCTTCCTATGGACAGGTCACTGCATTTTTGCATTGTCGTAACTTATGAAACAAAATGAACAACCTATCCTAGAAACATACCAAGGAGCCAGTGAACAGGGGATTGGTGTGTACTTTGTGCCTGTCCATTTACAGCTACACGGGATATCTTCTCATTTTCTTCGTAGTGTAGATTTTTCTGATTGAATTATTGCATCATGAAGTAAAATTTTTCACAGACAAAGGGATTTCAAAGTAAAGAAAAAAGTTGAAATATGATATGATTCTTAAATAAGTATTAAAAAACCCTGCATCAATTATCCTGAAGTTCAAGAACTGGATGGAGTATGATACCTTCTGAAGTCATTATGTTGCATATTGAAAATATTGTCATTAACAATTTGTTGTTTAACTTGGCATTGTTTTTCTGGAAAAAGAACTAGATTTTGTCTGTGATGTAACTCTGTGTATTTTACAGGCTATTGATACAGTTATGGCACTTCTGAGTGTCTGTGAAGACCTGTACTGGTAAAATTATAAATACTTTACTGACTGTTTAAAATATCTACATCTTCAGTGTGTTAAAAATCCCTGCTAAACCTGAGGAACCAGCCTATGATGTAACATTCATAGTGGACCCAGTTTCCCGGGAGGCACAGAAAGTGACCCCATTACTCAGGGTGAGTACAGTTTGGGATTTGCCAAACAATTGAGACCTTTCACTCTAAGAGAAGGCACCTTTATGTATTTAATCTGTTTATCCTGCACAAGCTGCACAAGAAGTTAGACAGAGTCAGTGTAAAAGTCAATTGTTTTTATACAACAATTGTAAATAACCACAGATGTGGAAACAATTAAATGTATAAGGTAATTTAGTTACCAAGGTCAAAATAAACAGATTGATCTTTTTGTAGAAGATAGCAGTTAAAACTTATATTAAGTTGCATCAATCACTTGACTATTAATCAACAGAAGTAAAAAATATGATGATGTTAGGTACTTATATATGATAAATCACTGTTAGCTGATTTTACATATAGTATTTAGTATATATTCTCATCAGTAAACAGGGGCGTATTCAGAGCTATTTTCTGACAGTCTTCCAAATTATGTTTATTGATATATCCTCCAATTTTGACCTTCTTCCAACAGAAAAAATAAGATACCTTTTAATGTAAACTTGAAAATCTGACCGTCTTCTGGAAGACTCAGAAGACGGCTTAAATCCGCCCCTGGTAAAGTATGTATAGATTTTGGAATGTTTAGGCACCACTGTCCACTGATGGCTGTGAGTGGAATTTCATGGTGATTTGTAGATACCTACTGTATGTCACTGATGGCTGTGAGTGGAATTTCATGGTGAATTGTAGTTACCTACTGTATGTCACTGAGGGCTGTGAGTGGAACTCCACAGTGACATGAGTCTCCTTAGGTACCACTGGATATGTAGTTAGCAGAATATATGAACAATTAAAACTTCAGTACCTAACACAAGGGGGTTGAACTCCAAAGAACGAGGTACATTGATAATTCTGGTATTTTGTCTCTTTTACACACAGAACACTTAAAATAATTTGTGCATCTAATAACTACATATCTTGGTATTCTTTCGTCCCAAATGTTCCCCTGAAATACAGCAGAGATGCAAAGGTTTTAACTTGCTTCAAGATGTTCACCAAATCAGTGCATAAGTAAGCTCAGTACTGAGGAAATATTTATGGGTACATTGAGGATAAAGAAAGTCAGAATTATACTCAATGTACTTCCATCTTGGGAGTTAACCCCCTTAAACTTTTTTTTTTAATTTCTCAAAATGTATCTACTATAAAGATTCAATTAAATGCTACAACATTATATCTAGCACATTAAAGTAAAGATACCTCAACTCACATGAGGGATTGTCGTTCAAAAGCCTCTCTTTCCTTCAGGATCTTCCCAACAACATGATCCATCAGGTGAACATCAAGTCGCTGCCTCAGGAGTGGATGTGGTGTGAGACTTGGTGCAGTGATGACGAGAAGTCAAAAGCCAAAACTATTGATTTGGTAAGCTTAAAGAATTATTAATAACTAATGAGTTACAGAATATATTTTATAAAATGGTGCACAATAGTTTTACAAAATTTTAGTTAAAGAGTTCAGTGTTTGTTTTAGTAAAACTGCATTGTTGTTCCTACAAGTGGCAATTTATTTACTTAATAGTTACAAAATCTCATTTTAAAGGCTGTAGTTAACTTCTGATAAGTTTGTTTATGAGGTTGAGACTACTTGAATGTTTCAATTTACTGCAGAGCTCTGGAGCATATTTAACTTCTGAAACCTGATGCTAAAAATGAAGTCACTATTTCATTTTTATTTTATTTTGTAAGAAATGCAACTTGTTTTATGAAAGCTATCAAGACTGGCATTGTGGATTAAGAGTGATTTGACTGGGGGCTATATTTCACCTATTGTTTTCTCCAGTGTAATAACCTGCAGACCAAAGAACCTAAGCTCAATGCAGCTAAGAGAAAAGTAGCTGAGTGGGAGGAATATGACAATGAAGAAAGGAGGATATTTGAAAACTTTACCAGCAATAAACCCACACTAGGTTCACTAAGTGCTGACCACATTGAAGCACAAGGTCAGTGAGATTTTGAATTCTGACGTCTTGCTTGAATCCCTCAATAAAGCAGCTTATGCACCTCAAAAAGTGGTTAAGTGTAAAAATAAGTTGAAATGTACAGAGGCTTTTTACTGTCATTCATTGATGAAAAACAGTGTAGTGTATTAGTAAAAACTATAGCTTTCAAGTCTGTTAAACTAGATAAGAAGTGTAAGTGAGCAGCACTTCAGGTAAAGTGCAATATTTTCAGTGAGCTGGATGGCCTGAGCAATCCATATTTTATCAAAATTTTTATTGCTGTATTTCAATTTATTCAATCAAAGTGATTTTTTTTAAAGACATCTCATTGGAACTGTTGGCACACTACCGTATTCATTCATTATAAAACAGACATAATTCCAATCATTTGCTATTATATTTTATTGTCCTGTCAATACTCCACTAATATCCTAAAGCCTCCAGACATGCTATCAGCTTAAAATCAAATTATTTTTTATTGAGGACATTTTAATAACATTTTCAAACCTGGTTGACTTTTATCTCAAATAGAGGAAACATGGAACGGCTATACTTTATACATATTTTGTCCCATGCACATTTAATTTTATCAATTGTCCACAAAATGCATATAAAAATTGCAAAATAAAGTCATAAGTATTATGTAATTGTGTCATTCCAAGTGGTATAGTTAATATTCAGTAAGTTTACTACAAGTTGCTTAGCTTTTTGTTGTCTTTCCAGAAACCAGTACACAACCAAGAGATGAGCTATGATACTAGTCTATTACTAGTTCAGCTGCTGCAATTGAGGGAGGTGCTGTCTGCATTCCATTTATTCCTTCTCAACAAAAATGCTCTCCAATATGAATTTTGAAGATTATGTTATTTCTTAGTTGGTGGAAACAGATTAAATATATATTAATATGAATATGCAATAAATATGCAGTTTTCAAACATACACAAATAACAAAATTTAAATTCTTGAAACAAAAAAACACACATTGCAGATTAGATGTTATAATTGCTGTTTTTATGCAATTTATCAATCAGTTTGAATTCAAAGATGAAGTTTGTAATTTGTGGTATTGTTAGTGGTGGCTGGGTTGTGACATAGGCAGTAATATGAGGTCCAAGGCAATTTTGTTTCTTTTTCAAAATATTGGCTAGATAGGCAGCTGTTACATTGGGGGGTGCATAAAATCTATATATATATTAGGTTCATAGGATATTTAAGTAGACTGATGGTGACAGTGATATCAGGGCTTAGTCTCTGTCTCCCTTAAGCTATTACATTGCTCTTAGAATCATTGTTATTTCACTGCTGACAGTGTAAGTTAAATGTGAAAAAAATATATCTACACCCCTTCATTCAGTCTTTCAGGATAGTCTCTTTTGATCAGCTTTGTTATGCATAATGTTATCATGTTTAGGAAAATAATTATTTTTTAACTTCATTTTTGTTGTACCCCAACTGTCTAAGCTAGAGATCCATTGGATGTGTGGCACCCTGACATGGCTGTCTGTAGGTGTGTTCTTACTACAGGGGAGGAAACCAACCACTTATTTTTTGTGGCAATTGTGTTATTATTATCACTATTAGCCATGAAATCTTGTTTCTTGTATGTTTTGAGGAAAAAACTGAAATATTACAGTAACAGCAATAAGTTCTAGAGAAGTGGTATTTGGTGCCATTTGTCTTTAATTCTAAGTTCCAGAGCTTTGTGTTGTAATATCATTAAAGTGAAAAAGTCAGATAATATATTTCCAGTAAATGTTGTTGAATATCTCTGAAATAAAAATAGAGGCAACAGGTGTAACTGATATGTGTATGTAGAAAGTAAAATGTGGAGATTCATATTTTGTTCATGGACTTAAATTATGACATTTTTATGGGCTTTTTTACATCGATTATGTCTTAGTCACACAGCTGTACCAGTATGTTTTGAGAAATTGACAACTATGTTAAGTCAGCTAAATGGAGGCTGAGTGCATTATATCTGTGTCTTATTTCCTTTCCGTCTCTTAAAGCACATATATACAGCTTTATCTTTGGCAATTTTTTAGCGTACAGCACAATATGAATGGTGCTACGCTGGTTAAACTCAGGAGGGAGGTGTATCTCCTTTACAGCATGTGCAACTTAATGTTATGTACAGCTATTGCCATAAAATTGTGAACAAAAGATTGTTACCAGACTATTTAATGATATTTATATATATTCCTGTAATGTGACATTAAAAAATACCAACCAAAGACTTCTCACTGAAAACTATGGAAAGCCAGTGTAATGTTATGGTAGTAATAATAATAATGCCAGTTTTGTCTGTATTTTTGGTGAAAAGAGTAAAATAGCTGTTCCATTGATCACATTGACAAAGCTCAGTATATTTAGAAACTTGACAACAAACAAAATATGCGTACTGAATAAAAGAATAAAAATTTTGAAAGGCTTACATATGCAGCTTCTGTTGTTCATATACAGTTAAAATGTAACAAATATAAATTAGAAAATGAGGGAGTACATTTGTGTTGCGCACCTACACATGATAACTTTTGTGAAACTATTGGCGATTACGAAAAAAAATTGTGAAGCTTGAGAATAAAAGAAATTTAATACTATTGTGATTTTGCTGATTTTTGATTGTGAATTTTGATTATGCATTTGCAATTGATTTTCCAAAATACCGTGTATAACCAATTGAAAATTCTTTACAAGTCACATGGAATACAATCTGATACTTGGGAATCTGAGGTAATGGTTTGAATGGTCAAAGTAAAGAAAACAAATGGGACAGCAGTGTTGTGGATAATAGCAATGTTGCAACTTTGATTTTGTCTTGGAAGACATTGACATTTAGGTTTTAAATTATATAATAAAATTAGACTATTAGACTATTTTGCAAACCTGAAAAAAAAGTGATCTTGACTTAGAGATCCCACTGTTCCCCTCTCTCCCTGAGGCTGGAGAAGCACTGCTCGGGCCACTTTGTTTAAGGGGGACAGGAGAAAATTATCAAGGAATTAAATATTATTTAAAAAAAGGTCATCACGATTCATATAAATTTTAATGGATTTAGAAAAGACAGAAGAGGAGGAGATCTTGCAAATGTCTTCTTAAATTTTTATGAGATAACAAAGAGAGAATGAATGAGAGACGTGATGCAAACAAGTCGGTCATTGTGATTTTGGAAAATATTTCTATATAAAAAATGGGCTGCAATTTGATTTTAAAGGACCATCCATTTTTAATTATACACACTAAGATTAAGCTGTCATTGTAATATGCATTCCCAAACTCTCAACAACAACCGAGTGCCCTCACTTTTCTCACCTGAGGGATTAAAAACTAGTCAAAGTCATATGCTTGCCTATTAAATTCTTTAGCTGGCATTTAATCACTTGTAGCAATTGTCACTGCATTATGAGCAGTTGCATTAACTGAGAGCCAAGAGAAATACAACTGCTGAGACATTATGGAAAAGTAATATGTTTTGAGATTTCCCTTAAAAATATTAAATAACATTTTTTTCGTCTGGTTAATTGGTCAAGGCTCTAGCTTGTTTTTCCAAATTCTCATGACCACCTGGATGTGTAATGGTTTATTTATAGTAAAGCAGTAAATCTAACACAAGTGCTTCATCGGTCTCATATCTACAAATCTGAGGAACTAAGAGCAATGGCATCAGAGCAAGTGCCTTGAAGTGCCATGTGGTACAATGCAGTACACAAACCAACACATTTATTCATTTACCATCCAGCTTTACGTCACATTCATAAAGACAAGTATATAATTATGTGTTCTAAATATAAACACAGAGTAAGTAAAATATATTAAGACATATAAAGTGGTAACATGGGTGTACACAGTAATAAGAATATAAACAAACACATACAGAGTGTGTTTGCATATATATTCTGATCACTGTGACTCTGTTTGTATTCTTCTTGACTGGGTTCCCATACCTAGATTGATCTAACAGGATCGATCCATCCCAGAGGGGTTTCTCCCTATCTTGCTTTCAGCTTAAGCATCTTAGATGTCTGGCATGCCAACTGAAGCTACTAAACAATAATGAGATACCCCCAAGCAGCTTCAGTAGATGCGGCCTAAGTTATATACAATTTAGCAAGAATCTCTTGTGAGATAGATCGATCCACAGTTGGTATTAAAGGGTCTGGGAATGATCCCTTTCATTACAGTGCATGTCTTGTTACGCTGTTTGTAATCATTACTGTAACTGTGCATGTTGGTGTTGTTGCTATAAGCATAGTTTGTGTCTGTTTGTACTCTGATTGCTGTTTCCATTCTGTATTGTCATTGTATGTGTTTGTACATATTGTGATCACTGTGTATGACTGTGTAATCAACCAATTATTTGTATTCAATCTAGTTATTGTGCATGGTTGTGTTGTCAACGTACATGTCATAATTTATTCTCATCTCTGTGTATGTCTGTATTGTGACTGTGTGTGTTTGTATTTATTTCCATCACTGTGCATGTTTCTGTTGTGTCTATTCTGTATTGTTACTGAATGTGTTTTTATATATTGTGATGACTGGGTATGGCTATGTTTTCTCTTTTTCCTGTTATCACTGCACATGTTTCTGCTGTCCCTGTTTATGTTTGTATTTATTGTCAGCACTGTGTACGTCAGTTTTGTCACTTAATTTGTTTGTAATCATTGCTACTGCGCTGCATGATGGTGTTGTCAATGTATGTCTATGTCTTTGTTTATTTTCTGTTTGCTGTGTCATTCTGTATTGTTACTGAATGTATTTATATATATTGTGATGACTGTGTAGGGCTGTTTGTCCTATTTGTTTGTAATCATTATCAATTACTGTGCATGTTTATGTTATTATTGAATGTGTTAATTTGTATTTATTATGATCACTGTGTATGTTTGTGTTGTAACTGTTTGTGTCTTCATATGATTCTTAGCACTGTGTAAGTCTGTTTGTTCTATTTGTTTCTTATCATTACTATTGCGCTGAATGATGGTGTTCAATGTATGTCTATGTCTATGTCTGTTTATATTGTGTTTGCTGTGTCCATTCTGTATTGTTACTGAAAGTTGTTGTGTATATTGTGATGAATGTGTACGGCTATGTTTTCTCTTTTTTCCTTGTGTTCATTGTCATTACGGGGTACGTTCGTTACAATTGTCAATGTACATGTAAATATTTATTTTGATCACTGTGTATGTTTGTGTTGTTACTGTTTGTATCTGCATATGATTCTGTGCACTGTGTAAGTCTTTTTGTCCTATTTGTTTGTAATCATTATCAATTACTGTGCATGTTTATGCTGTCAATGTTTGTGTTTGTATTTATTATGATCACTGTGTATGTTTGTGTCATTAATGTTGATGTTTGTATTTATTGTGAGCACTGTGCATGTCAGTATTGTCACTTTATTTGTTTGTAATCATTACTATTGTGCTGAATAATTGTGTGGTAAATATAGGTCTGTGTGTCTGTTTATATTATTTGCCTTGTCTATTCTGTATTTTTTCTGAATTTGTTTGTATATATTGTGAGGAATGTGTACGCCTATGTTTTCATCGTTTTTCCTTGTATTTGTTGTCATTCTGGTACACATTATTGTTGTCAGTGGACATGTAATATATTTTGATCACTGTATATGTTTCTGTCATTACTGTTGGTGTTTGTATTTATTGTGAGCAGTGTGTATATCAGTTTTGTCACTCTATTTGGTTGTTATCATTACTATTGCGCTGCATTTTTATGTTGTCACTCTATATCTATGTGTCTGTTCACATTCTGTTTGCTGTGTCTATTCTCTATTGTTACTGAATGTGTTTATATATATTGTATTGGCTGTGTGGGGCTTCTTCAATCTTTTTTCTTGTGTTCATTCTGATAACTGTGCATGGCTGTGTCACTGTACATATCAAATTTTTTTGTGATCACTGTGTAGTCTGTATTGTGAATGTGTTTGTTTGTATTAATTTTGATTACTGTGCATGTTTGTGTTTCCACTGTTCGAGTTTGTATTTATTGTCAGCACTGCTTATGTCAGTTTTGTCACTCTATTTGTTTATTATCATTACTATTGCGCTGCATGATGGTGTTGTCAATGTAACAATTGTTGTCTATGTGTCTGTTTATATTGTGTTTGCTGTGTCCATTCTATATTGTTACTAAATGTGTTTTATATATTTTGAAAAATGTGAACAGCTATGTTTTCACTTTCTTTCATTGTGTTAATTGTCATTAAGGTGCACTTTACAATTGATAATGTACAAGTAAATATTTATTTTGATCTCTGTGTATGTTTATATTTTTACTGTTTGTGTCTGCATACTATTCTGAGCACTGTGTAAGCCTGTTTGTCCCATTTGTTTGTAATCATTATCAATTACTGTGCATGTTTATGCTGTCACTGTTTGTCTTTGTATTTATTATGATCACTGTGTATGTTTGTGTCATTACTGTTAATGTTTGCATTTATTATGAGCACTATATATGTCAATTTTGTCACTGTTTGTTTATAATCATTACTAATGAGCTGAATGATAGTGTTGTCAATNATATATTTTGATCACTGTGTATGTTTGTGCTGTTACTGTTTGTATCTGCATATGATTCTGAGCACTGTGTAAGTCTGTTTGTCCTATTTGTTTGTAATCATTATCAATTACTGTGCATGTTTATGCTGTCAATGTTTGTGTTTGTATTTATTATGATCACTGTGTATGTTTGTGTCTTTAATGTTGATGTTTGTATTTATTGTGAGCACTGTGCATGTCAGTATTGTCACTTTATTTGTTTGTAATCATTACTATTGTGCTGAATAATTGTGTGGTAAATATAGGTCTGTGTGTCTTTTTATATTATTTGCTGTGTCTATTCTGTAATTTTTCTGAATTTGTTTGTATATATTGTGAGGAATGTGTAAGCCTATGTTTTCATTGTTTTTCCCTGTATTTGTTGTCATTCTGGTACACATTATTGTTGTCAATGTACATGTTAATCTTTTTTGATCACTGTATATGTTTCTGTCATTACTGTTGGTGTTTGTATTTATTGTGAGCAGTGTGTTTATCAGTTTTGTCACTCTATTTGGTTGTTATCATTACTATTGCGCTGCATTTTTATGTTGTCACTCTATATCTATTTGTCTGTTCATATTCTGTTTGCTGTGTCTATCCTCTATTGTTACTGAATGTGTTTATATATATTGTATTGGCTGTGTAGGGCTTCTTCAATCTTTTTCCTTGTGTTCATTCTGGTAACTGTGCATGGCTGTGTCACTGTACATGTCAAATTTTTTTGTGATCACTGTGTAGTCTGTATTGTGACTGTGTTTGTTTGTATTTATTTTGATTACTGTGCATGTTTGTGTTGCCACTGTTCAAGTTTGTATTTATTGTCAGCACTGTTTATGTCAGTTTTGTCACTCTATTTGTTTATTATCATTACTATTGCGCTGCATGATGGTGTTGTCAATTTTACTTGTATTGTTACTGAATGTGTTTGTATATATTGCGATGAATGTGTACAGCTATGTTTTCACTTTCTTTCCTGGTGTTCATTGTCATTACAGGGCATGTTACAATTGTCAATGTTCATGTTAATATTTATTTTGATCACTGTGTATGATTTTGTTGGTACTGTTTGTGTCTCTATACGATTCTGAGCACTGTGTAAGTCTGTATGTCCTATTTGTTTGTAATCCTTATCAATTACTGTGCATGTTTCTGCTGTTTACATTTGTATTGATTGTGATCACTGTGTATATCATTGCTGTTGGTGTGCTGTTTTTCTTGTGAGCACTCTATATGTCAATTTTGTCACTCTTTTTGTTTGTAATCATTACTATTGCGCTGCATTTTGGTGTTGTCACTGTATGTCTATGTCTTAGTTTTTTTATTGTTTGCCGTGTCTATTCTGGAATGTTACTGAATAAGTTTGTATATATTGTGATGAATGTGTAGGGCTGTTTTTACTCTTTTTCCTTGTGTTCATTCTCATTACAGTTCACGTTACAATTGTCAATGTATATGTAAATATTTATTTTGATCTCTCTGTATATTTATATTTTTACTGTTTGTGTCTGCATACGATACTGGGCACTATGTAAGTCTGTTTGTCCTATTTGTTTATAATCATTATCAATTACTGTGCATGTTTATGGTGTCATTGTTTGTGTTTGTATTTATTATGATCACTGTGTATGTTTGCATCATTACTGATGATGTTTGTATTTATTTAGAGCACTGTGCATGTCAGTTTGTCGCTCTATTTGTTTGTTATCTTTACTATTGCACTGAATGATGGTGTTGTCAATGTATTTCTATGTGTCTGTTTATATTGTGTTTGCTCTGTCCATTCTATATTGTTACTGAATGTTTTTGTGTATATTGTGATGAATGTGTACGGCTATGTTTTCTCTTTTTTCCTTGTGTTCATTGTCATTAAGGTGCATGTTACAATTGTTAATGTACAAGTAAATATTTGTTTTGATGACTGTGTCTGTTTATATTTTTACTGTTTGCGTCTGCATACGATACTGGGCACTGTGTAAGTCTGTTTGTCCTATTTGTTTGTAATCATTATAAATTGCTGTGCATGTTTGTGCTGTCATTGTTTGTGTTTGTATTTATTATGATCACTGTGTATGTTTGTGTCATTACTGTTGATGTTTGTATTTATTGTGAGAACTTTGCATGTCAGTTTTAATTGTCACTTTATTTGTTTCTAATCATTACTGTTGTGCTGAATAATGGTGTTGTCAATGTATGTCTTTGTGTCTGTTTATATTGTGTTTGCTGTATCCATTCTATATTGTTACTGAATGTGTTTGTATATATTGTGATGAATGTGAATGGCTATGTTTTCACTTTCTTTCCTTGTGTTCTTTGATATTAAGGTGCACATTACAATTGTCAATGTACAAGTTAATTTTTATTTTGATCACTGCGTATGTTTGTGTAGTTACTGTTTGTGTCTGCATATGATTCTGAGCACTGTGTAAGTATATTTGTCCTATTTGTTTGTAATCATTATCAATTACTGTGCATGTTTTAACTGTCATTGAATGTGTTAAATTGTATTTATTATTATCACTATGTATGTTTGTGTCTTTACTGTTGATGTTTGTATTTATTGTGAGCACTGTGCATGTCAGTTTTGTCACTTTATTTGTTTGTAATCATTACTATTGCACTGCATGATGGTGTTATCAATGTATGTCTTTGTATCTGGTCATCTTCTGTTTTCTGTGTCTATTCTGTTTTGTTACTGTATGTATTTGTATTTACTGTAATGAATGTGTACGACTATGTTTTCAATTTCTTTCCTTGTGTTCTTTGTCATTAAGGTGCATTTTACAATTGTCAATATACATACATGTATTTATTTTGATCACTGTGTATGTTTGTGCTGTTACTGTTTGTGTTTGCAATTGATTCTCAGCACTTTGTAAGTCTGTTTGTCAGATTTGTTTGTAATCATTATCAATTACTGTGCATGTGTATGCTGACATTGTTTGTGTTTGTATTTATTATGATCACTGGGTATGTTTGTGTCATTACTGATGATGGTAGTATTTATTGTGAGCACTGTGTATGTTTGTGTCATTAATGTTGATGTTTGTATTTATTGTGAGCACTGTGCATGTCAGTTTTGTCACTTTATTTGTTTGTAATCATTACTATTGCGCTGAATAATGGTGTCGTCAATGAATGTCTTTGTGTCCTTTAATATTATTTGCTGTGTCCATTCTGTATTGTTACTGAATGAGTTTGTATATATTGTGATGAACCTGTACGACTATGTTTTTACTTTCTTTCCTTGTGTTCTTTGTCATTAAGGTGCACATTACAATTGTCAATGTACATGTAAATATTTATTTTGATCACTGTGTATATCTGTTTTCACTACATCACAGATTGCTGTGTATGACTGTTTAATTACCCAATTTATTTGTGTTCATTCTTGTAACTGTGCATGGTTTTGTCACTGTACATGTCAAAATATTTTGTGATCACTGTGTAGTCTGTATTGTGACTGTTTGTTTGTATTTATTTTGATTAGTGTGCATGTTTGTGTTGTCACTGTTCGAGTATGTATTTATTCCCAGCACTACGTATTTCTGTTGGCGTTTGTATGTATTGTGAGCACTGTATATGTCAGTTTTGTTGCTCTTTTTGTTTGTAAACATTACTATTATGCTACATTTTGGTGAAATTACTGTATGTCTATGTCTTTGTTTATTTTCTGTTTGCTGTGTCATTATGTATTGTTACTGAATGTATTTATTTATATTATGATGAANAATTACTGTGCATGTTTATGGTGTCATTGTTTGTGTTTATATCTATTATGATCACTGTGTATGTTTGCATCATTACTGATGATGTTTGTATTAATTGTGAGCACTGTGCATGTCAGTTTGTCACTCTATTTGTTTGTTATCATTACTATTGAGCTGAATGATGGTGTTGTCAATGTATGTCTATGTGTCTGTTTATATTGTTTGCTGTGTCCATTCTATATTGTTACTGAATGTTTTTGTGTATATTGTGATGAATGTGTACGGCTATGTTTTCACTTTCTTTCCTTGTGTTCATTGTCATTAAGGTGCATGTTACAATTGTCTATGTACATGTAAATATTTGTTTTGATGACTGTGTATGTTTATATTTTTGCTGTTTGTGTCTGCATACGATTCTGAGCACTTTGTAAGTCTGTTTGTTATATTTGTTTGTAATCATTATCAATTACTGGGCATGTGTATGCTGTCATTGTTTGTGTTTGTATTTAATATGATCACTGTGTATGTTTCTGTCATTACTGTTAATGTTTGTATTTATTGTTAGCACTATATATGTCAATTTTGTCACTATTTGTTTGTAATCATTACTATTGAGCTGAGGGATGGTGTTGTCAATGTATGTCTTTGTGTCTTTTCATATTTTTTGATGTGTCCATTCTGTATTGTTACTGAATGTGTTTGTATATATTGTGAAGAATGTGTACAGTTATGTTTTCACTCTATTTCCTTGTATTTGAAGTCATTACAGTGCACACTGTTGTGGTCACTGTACATGGTAATTTTTTTTTANTATATTGTGTTTGCTGTGTCCATTCTACATTGTTACTAAATGTGTTTGTATATATTGTGATGAATGTGTACGACTATGTTTTCACTTTATTTCGGGGCACGTTACAATTGTCAATGTTCATGTAAATATTTATTTTGATCACTGTGTATGTTTGTGTTGGTACTGTTTGTGTCTGCATATGATTCTGAGCACTGTGTAAGAATGTTTGTCCTATTTGTTTGTAATCATTATCAATTACTGTGTATGTTTATGCTGTCACTGTTTGTGTTTGTATTTATTATGATCACTGTGTATGTTTGTGTCATTACTATTGACGTTTGTATTTATTGTGAGCACTGTGCATGTCAGTTTTGTCACTTTATTTCTTTCTAATCATTACTGTTGTGCTGAATAATGGTGTTTTCAATGTATGTATTTGTGTCTGTTTATATTGTGTTTGCTGTGTCCATTCTATATTGTTACTGAATGTGTTTGTTTATGTCTCCTCCATCTCAGTGTACCACAAACTTTTATAGTCTCATTCATAGCAAGAAAGAAGGCAACAAGGAATATTGATTGTTCGTTATTTGGCCAAACAAGGCCGCTTTTATTATATAACCCCTCTATCCTAATCGTTTTAACAATAATAACAATGTAGCAAATTGTTGCCTGTATTAAATGTTATGGCCTTAGGGATAAAAATTATATATCAAATATTCAATAAGACTCATCATCCTAAAAATTATGATGCGACGAGTCAGTAAAAGTAATTATTGACCAACAATTTTGCACAAATTTCATTTGTGGGGTTGCAAAGAGGCCCCCACTTTGTCGAATATTCAATAACACTGGTTACCCTAAGCAGTGATTCAGTATAAGCTAAAGTATTGTATCCAATTCAGCTTGTTTCATTGTGAAGGCGAGGCTGATGCATTGCCTATGCAGGATTATTGTTACTGAATGTGTTTGTATATATTGTGATGAATGTGTTCAGCTATGCTTTCACTTTCTTTCATTGTGTTCATTGTCATTAAGGTGCACGTTACAATTGTTAATGTACAAGTAAATATTTATTTTGATCTCTGTGTATGATTATATTTTTACTGTTTGTGTCTGCATACGATACTGGACACTGTGTAAGTCTGTCCTATTTGTTTGTAATCATTATAAATTACTGTGCATGTTTGTGCTGTCATTGTTTGTGTTTGTATTTATTATGATCACTGTGTATATTTGTGTCATTACTGTTGACGTTTGTATTTATTGTGAGCACTGTGCATATCACTTTTGTCACATTATTTGTTTGTAATCATTACTATTTCGCTGCATTTTGATGTTGTCACTGTATGTCTATGTGTCTGTTCATATTTTTTTGGCTGTGTCTATTCTGTATTGTTGCTGAATGTGTTTATATATATTGTGATGATTGTGTAGGGCTGTCTTTACTCTTTTTCCTTGTGTCTATTCTCATTACGGTGCATATTATAATTGTGAATGTACATGTAAATATTCATTTTGATCACTGTGAATGTTTGTGTTGTTACTGTTTGTGTCTGCATACGATTCTGAGCACTGTGTAAATCTATTTGTCCTATTTTTTTTAATCATTATCAGTTACTGTGCATGTTTATGGTGTCATTGTTTGTGTTTGTATTTATTATGATCACTGTGTATGTTTGCATCATTACTGATGATGTTAGTATTTATTGTGAGCACTGTGCATGTCAGTTTTGTCACTTTATTTGTTTGTAATCATTACTATTGCACTGAATAATGCTGTTGTCAATGTATGTCTATGTGTCCGTTCATATTATGTTTGCTNGTTTTGTCACTTTATTTGTTTGTAATCATTGCTATTGCGCTGAATAATGGTGTCGTCAATGAATGTCTTTGTGTCTGTTAATATTATTTGCTGTGTCCATTCTGTATTGTTACTGAATGAGTTTGTATATATTGTGAAGAATGTGTACCGCTATGTTTTCACTCATTTTCCTTGTATTTGTGGTCATTATGGGGTACGTTTGTTACAATTTTCAATGTACATGTAAATTTTTATTTTGATCACTGTGTATGTTTCTGCTGTTAATGTTTGTATCTGCATATGATTCTGAGCACTGTGTAAGTATGTTTGTCTTATTTGTTTGTAATCAATATCAATTACTGTGCATGTTTATGTTTTCATTGTTTGTGTTTGTATTAATTATCTGTATGTTTGTGTCATTACTGTTGACGTTTGTATTTATTGTGAGCACTGTGCATGTCACTTTTGTCATATTGTTTGTAATCATTACTATTTCGCTGCATTTTGATGTTGTCACTGTATGTCTATGTGTCTGTTCATATTTTTTTGGCTGTGTCTATTCTGTATTGTTGCTGAATGTGTTTATATATATTGTGATGATTGTGTAGGGCTGTCTTTACTCTTTTTCCTTGTGTTTATTCTCATTACGGTGCATATTATAATTGTGAATGTTCATGTAAATATTCATTTTGATCACTGTGAATGTTTGTGTTGTTACTGTTTGTGTCTGCATACCATTCTGAGCACTGTAAATCTATTAGTCCTATTTTTTTTTAATCATTATCAGTTACTGTGCATGTTAATGGTGTCATTGTTTGTGTTTGTATTTATTATGATCACTGTGTATGTTTGCATCATTACTGATGATGTTAGTATTTATTGTGAGCACTGTGCATGTCAGTTTTGTCACTTTATTTGTTTGTAATCATTACTATTGCACTGAATAATGCTGTTGTCAATGTATGTCTATGTGTCCGTTCATATTCTGTTTGCTGTGTCTATTTTGGAATGTTACTGAATGTGTTTGTATATATTGTGATGAATGTGTATGGCTATGTTTTCACTTTCTTTCCTTGTGTTCATTGTCATTAAGGTGCACATTACAATTGTCGATGTACATGTAAATATTTATGTTGATCTCCGTGTATGTTTATATTTTTACTGTTTGTGTCTGCATGCTATTCTGAGCACTGTGGAAGTATGTTTGTCCTATTTGTTTGTAATCATTATCATTTACTGTGCATGTTTAAACTGTCATTGAATGAGTTAAATTGTATTTATTATTATCACTATGTATGTTTGTGCCTTTACTGTTGATGTTTGTATTTATTGTGAGCACTGTGCATGTCAGTTTTGTCACTTTATTTGTTTGTAATCATTACTATTGCACTGCTTGATGGTGTTGTCAATGTATGTCTTTGTGTCTGGTCATCTTCTGTTTTATGTGTCTATTCTGTTTTGTTACTGAATGTGGGGCACATTACGATTGTCAATGTACATGTAAATATTTATTTTAATCACTGTGAATGTTTGTGCTGTTACTGTTTGTGTCTGCATACTATTCTGAGCACAGTGTAATTCAGTTTGTCCTATTTGTTTGTAATCATTATCAATTACTGTGCATGTTAATGGTGTCATTGTTTGTGTTTGTATTTATTATCTGTATGTTTGTGTCATTACTGTTGATGTTTGTATTTATTGTGAGCACTTTGCATGTCAGTTTTGTCTCTTTATTTGTTTGTAATCATTACTATTGCACTGCATGATGGTGTTGTCAATGTATGTCTTTGTTTCTGTTTATATTGTGTTTGCTGTGTCCATTCTATATTGTTACTAAATGTGTTTGTATATATTGTGATGATTGTGTAGGGCTGTCTTTACTCTTTTTCCTTGTGTTTATTCTCATTACGGTGCATATTATAATTGTCAATGTACACGTAAATATTCATTTTGATCACTGTGAATGTTTGTGTTGTTACTGTTTTTGACTGCATACCATTCTGAGCACTGTAAATCTATTAGTCCTATTTTTTTTTTTTTTTGACCATTATCAGTTACTGTGCATGTTTATGGTGTCATTGTTTGTGTTTGTATTTATTATGATCACTGTGTATGTTTGCATCATTGCTGATGATGTTAGTATTATTTGTGAGCACTGTGCTTGTCAGTTTTGTCACTTTATTTGTTTGTATTCATTATTATTGCACTGAATAATGCTGTTGTCAATGTATGTCTATATGTCCGTTCATATTCTGTTTGCTGTATCTATTCTGTTTTGTTACTGAATGTGTTTGTATATATTGTAATGAATGTGAATGACTATGTTTTCACTTCCTTTCCTTGTGTTCTTTGACCTTAAGGTGCACGTTACAATTGTCAATGTACATGTAAATTTTTATTTTGATCACTGTGTATGTTTGTGTTGTTACTGTTT